>BDUI01006608.1:49794-76286 GCA_002335545.1 Apodemus speciosus
AAAAAAAAAAAAAATGGCTTGATAAAAACAACAAAAAAAAAATTCTAGATGCTCCAATATGTTTTATGAATGCGGCCCAAGTTGCAGGGCTGACTCAGTTTCTAAAGCTGTAGCTGTATTCCTTCCTGTGGAGAACGCGAGCACAGAGCAGGAACTCAAGGGCATCTAACTACGCTCCAGAGCTGAGCAGAGGAGCACCGCACTGAGCCAGCCAGCCAGCGGGGCAGCTTTCAGGCTRGCTGTGCTCCAGTGAACACCATGAAAGACACACAGGAATTTGAAAGCAGTCTTACTTTTAAAATCATTTTTTCTGATAAATTTTATCTCATTTTAATAGGAATTTTCTGAAATATTTCTGAAATTTGGCTGCAAATATACTTTTCAATGTCTATTTAATAATACTAAATCAATGTATTTTACCTGCAAAAAGATTAGAAATGAAGTTCATAAAGGATTCAAAACTACATTAAAATTTCTACAATTAGAATAATTATACAACACAGGGAAAATACTAACCTTATACATATTATTATTATTATTATTATTATTATTATTATTATTATTATTATTATGTTGTTGTTGTTGTTGTTGTTGTTGTTGTTGTTGTTGTTGTTAACACCAGGGGAGTATTTAAAAGTTTAATAAAATGTAATGAAAATGAAGGTAAACTGTGGGCACCTCTAACCATGAGGTAAGAGAACAAGGCTTGCAGACTAACCTCCACCTTATCCGGATGGAATCCTGCTGTAAAGTCAGGCGACTGGAGGTCTCTGGGACTACCCACTCCTGCATAGCTTCCTTCAGAGTCTGAGGTCAACAATTCTGGAAGAGACTCCACAGAATTGGTCTTTGCAGACTTTAGTAATCCTAAAATATAAAATAATTAAACTTTAACCTCAGACATACTAAGCAGATGTGCCATACTCAGTGAGCTAAAGGGAAAGCTTCCTGGTCCACATGGTAATAAAGCGGAAATGCCGCACACCACGTCAGCATGCATTATTTAAACTAAGGTGACAAGGACACTGGTTAAGTGAAAGACCAATATGAAAGAGATTGTGACATAACTGTTTATTAATCCTAAGTACCCAACAGCTAATCAATAAGACTCAATGACACAGAGCTCCATAAGATCTGCTTTGAAGGGAGTGGGAGGGTGGGTGGGGAGCACCTTCATAGAAGGAGGGGAAGGAGGAGGGGATAGGGGGATTCCAGGGGAAATATAAAGAAAATATCTAATAAAAAAAAAATCTGCTTTGAAGAGCAGATAATCTCCTTCCTCTGGAAAGGAAAGAAAGGAGAAGAGATGACGGCTTCACACCAACACAGGCCCTGCCTGTCCCTTTTCAGCAATCCCTGCATAGAAGTCACAGTGCTCTGCAGGGAGGCAATGGCTCCCCTGTGAAGAGAAGGCACCCCAGGGTCTCTGTGGCAGTAGACAGGCCTGTGAGCACAGGCTCCTACTGACCCCTAGTGGAGGGCTGGTCAGTTTGTTTTCTGTAAAAACTTGTCAGTTGTGAACGTTAATTCCCCTTACCTGCTGAGATGACCTAAATGCTTGCCTCTGAAATCCCTAGTGTCAGAGGTTCACCACAAACATAATATACAGTAAACTGCTACTTGATTTCTGGTGGTAATTCACACATTTTGAATTAATTAGAGCCTAAATAAAGTGTCAAAAGATCCTTGCCGATGTAGACCTTATGTGAGCTGACAAAGCTATATGACTAATTAAAATACATCAAGGGTGCTGTCTCTTATATGCTCAGAAGTATTGTTCTTTTAAAGAAATCGCCATTAGTAAGAATTTGATGGGGCTGGAGAGACGGCTCAGAGGTTAAGAGCACTGACTGCTTTTCCAGAGGTCCTGAGTTCAACTTCCAGCCAGCACTTCCGATGCCCTCTTCTGGTGTGTCTGAAGACAGCGACAGTGTACTCATATACATAAAATAAATAAGTAAATATTTAAAAAAAAAAATGACAATAGCATTCAACCTTTTCCTCGCTATCATGTATTTTAAACAAATTTTTATTTCAGATATTATACTTAAAACTGTATGCTTTCAAAACCAAGAGATAAGAATCAAGAGATTTAAATGAATACTTATCACAGCAAGCAATTATTTTTGGCCAAAACAAAACACTTTGTCTAAACCACTTGTCTAACTTTAAGGATTAGCATTCAAGTTAGATCTCTACACAACTGTTTCTAGTTTCACTCTTTCATCATTATCTGCTTGGGCCACAGAAATCCTGCAACACCAGCCATATATGGAACCAGATTCAAAAGAGCAAATACCATTCATTTGTCATTATCTCAGATATCTTAACTTTTCCAGGTTCATTTCCTGAAGTTTAAAGTAAGGAGCATAATGTATTTCTTTACAAATCTCTTCCAACTTTGAAATGTCAAGAAATGATTTGTGTGTGTGTGTGTGTGTGTGTGTGTGTGTGTGTGTGTGTGTGTGNGAGAGAGAGAGAGAGAGAGAGAGAGAGAGAGAGAGAGAGAGAGAGAGAGAGAGAGAACACACATAGCAGAGGTGTTAAGATCAGATCAGGTATGATAACCTCACAGGGGTCAGTCCTCACTGTGCATCTTGTTTGAAATAGAATCTCTTCATTGTTTTCCTGCTATGTCTACCAGGCCAGGCTAGGTGGCTGTGTGATTCAATGGCTCTCCCTGTCTGTCTCCCATCTCCCAACAGGTGCACTAGGATTACTTATGTTCCCACTATGCATCCAGCATTTATGGTGGTTCTGAGAGGATTCAAACTCAGGACCTTACTTGCACAGCTAATGCTTTTATCTACTGAGCAACTCCCTAGACCATGAGACTCCAAGACTGAAGCAAACACACACTCATTTACTCATACTCACACATAAAAACATTTTCGCACTCTTATATACACATTCACAAGCACACATACACTCATGCACACACATATGCACACATACTTAAGTGAATCAGGTATCTACTTCTTTAAGTCATGATAGCTGAAGGACCCCCAGTCTCACAACTGTCCATTCGGCCACGCTCTCATCAACATTTACGCTTTGTCCTTAGGCTAGAGGAAATGTGCTGAACAGAGAATACAAAATCACAGACTTCTATACTTGGAAAGATCCCAAGATGTGTCCTTCTCATTTCTAGATCTACCCTCAATGCTTTGTAGTCAACCTAGGCAAATAATCTCTCTTTTAAAAAGTATCTTTTGTGTTACTTAAACCAATTATTCTTGGTATTATTTCCTTCACTTATAGCAAATATCAAGTACCTTATTTGTAAAAAGTAAAATAAAAATAAAGAAAAAACTTCTTTGCCTTGGATAAAAGTCACCTTTTCCCAAGGGACACAAAGCAATACATCAGGCAGGCTGCCTGTGGATGCTGTGACAGAAAATACCTCAGACTATGTCTGACTGCCACATGCTAACAAATCTACCACCTCACTAGCCATATGATAATCTCTACGAACAAAAAGCAAAAGAAACTTAGCTAAGAGAAACTAACAAGCAATGGCAGTATGAAATCTTCACAGAGCAACAGACATCTTAGTGGCTAAAACAAAGCTCTAAAAACACTCGGAATAGTCCTGGAAATCTGGATACAGAATCTAATGCTAGATAAAGGTAATCAACTGTGTCAAACATCTGATACTGGTATTGGGTTTAGATGAGATTGCTAAGAGAGTCATATTTATGAGAACATCACATCTGCAAAGTATTCCACATGGATCAGCTACAAACAGCTTCAGTCAGTACGCCCAGTGTATGTGCAATGTTTAGAGAGCCAAATGGGCAATAAGCAACTGTCCTCTTGACCTCCACACACAGACCAGAAGGATGCTAAAACACACTAACCTGCAGATGGTGGACTCTGGATAACATCTGAAAGGTTGTAACCTCCTGAACTGTCTGAACGCTTCCGTGGCTTCTTTTTAGCTCTTGTTTTCGCCTTCTTGAACATAGTTTCCCTAGGAAATCAAAGGTACAATCAACAGATGAAAAGAGTTTAGTCAAACAGAAACCATGTAAGGAGTTGTGGGCACCAGGAAGACCTGGGCAAATCACTAACCTTACTAGTTGGTACATCAGTGTCATCTATTCCTTGCTTTAGTGCCAGCACTGCTGTGGAAGTTAAATAACCTACTAGTGGCTACAACAGCGACTAAAGAGCAGCTCTGAGAGTTCTGGGTGACCATGTCACCAAGAGTCACTACAAGGGCTACCAAGTGATAGAGAACACAAGCAGGTTGAGGCACACCCACTTCCAGACACTTCCCAAGAACACCAAGCACACTTGATCTAAGATGTGGGCCTAGTCACATATATGCAGCATGCTACAAAGCTGCTCAGATTCCAAAGAATATTTCTGGAACTCAAGAATAATTGAGGTATATAGTTGTCTAGAGTAAATGACCTTCACGCCCAAAGACTTCACACTACCAAGTTATTTGTTCCCCAGAAATAAATAATTGTGTAACTAACTAGTGTGATCCTATAATACTAATTAGGTATTTATTCTATGTAGATATTGCTAAAATTGTTAGACAACACATTTAGATGAGGGACTCTCAAATATCACTTTTGGGGTCTCAATCCTCCCACAGACTCACATATTCAAAGTGATCCCAGATGGAGCAAGGCTCAAAAGTAGGGTCACAGGAAAACCCTGGATAATAAAGAGTCCAAGTTCACCAACGAATTAACAAATTCATGAGTTCACACTGTAATGAGCTATTCAGAAGGACAAATAAGACCACCAGGGCATTCTTGGAAGAGTATATCGCATCCTGGCCCCCTTGTAGGCATGATGTTTTTGTACTCTGTGTAAAGGATATCCTTGCGTTATTCCAATGCTAATTTCTCTGCCCTAATATTTTATTTCAATCCAGACACAGCATTTTAATGCTTATGTCAAGAATCTTCTGTCTCAAGTTTATATAAACAATTCTTAGCATTTATTCTCTCCTTTGTCAATAAATGCTGATAACCCAATGGCTGGACAGAAGGGAGAATAGGGCTGGATTTCCTCCAAGGAGAGGAAGGAGAGACCGAGGAAGAAAGATTCAGATCTGTTGGGAGGAGTAAGGAGGAAAGAGTTCTTGAGAGCTCAGCAGAAAACTGGAAGGCCTAATTGCAAGTATGATTGAGATCACGGCTGGGAGGTAGCCAGATTAGTCCAGGGGATTAAGAAAGACTGCCCTGGTACTGAGGTGAAGCTTTAAAATAGTAAAAACATTTACACCACTTGTTCTCTCTCGTGGGCTTAATGAGGTGCAGCTCTGCTCTGCCAGCACTGCTGGGATACTCTGCAGAGCAAACAGCCGGATGTGGACCAAACTGCGACACTGGATACTAAGACCTTCACCTTTAAGTTGTTTTTCTCCAGGATTTTTTTATAATATCAAAAGCTAGTGAAGTCACCATCGACTGAAGCAGTCTGGGTCTACGGAGGGGACACTAAGAAAATACCAGCCCATCTATGGTTACTGCATTACTCACTGCACCCACTCTTGTCCAATCTCCCAAGTACAAACCTGTAGTCTTCAACCAAGAAGGAGAAGAGACAGTCATTCAGCTAAACAGGATTCCAGAAAGGGATGGAATCCACTTGTCCTAATTTCCATGAGTCTGGCTGCTATAACTGCCAAGCACTTCCAGAACTGTTTCAATCTGTGTTGTCATTACCACAGAGCGGCAACGTTCCAGCTCCCAAGGCCAGCCTCACCTCCTGACCACGGCTGGCACGGCTGTTCTTCAGGCTGTAGTGCAGCTGCTTGCCGCTTTAAACGTCTCTATCATAACTTCAGGAGGTTTGCAGATCATTAAGACACATGCACGTAACTAGCCTGTATGTCTCTCCGAAGGCTACATGCAGTATTCTTATACTTACGTGTTGAACGTTTTAGATCTACAATATCAATTATGTGTGATTACTTTGCATTATATCAAAACTTAAATTGCACATTCATACTTCCTATATCAGAACTTCTCAATTTATAATACTAATGTTAATTTAAAAATATCAGGTGTCCAACGGTGTAAGAAAGAAGAGAAAGGAGGAAAGAAAAAAAGACAGCAGAGCTTACGAGTAATTTGGTTCCATGCTTATTTCTTCTTTAAAAAAGACCTCTCCATCTTCTACTTGCATATAGCTAATATCTGGTCCATCTTGGTATGGTGTAATGACTCTTCTCTCCATTGCTGGAATCTAAAGTATGAAAGATAGCACTTTGTAAATATAAAATTTGTAATGATTTTCAAAAGCTGATAATACCACTTATAATGTGAGGTGGTAGCATTAACTAGGAACCATATAGGATGCCTGATGATTCACAAAATAGAATGGGAAAAGAAAATGTCAAATAGATTAATTAATTAAAAGGCATTATTACATAAAATTTGCTGGAGATGGAGGGTTTGAAAGCAGCTCTGCTCTGTCCTAGTGCGGACTGATCCATCTCCCAGGAGGCGTGTGAGCCAATGCCCTGGACCGCCCTGACCTTTGTAACGACAACTCTGAAACAGAGACTTCATTATATAGAAATCTTAAGAGATGGGTTCATTTCACCATGTCTTCAGTTTTGATATTTGCACTTTCCTGTGGGACTTTATGTTCTAATTTCTAAAAGATAATGTATCTGCATTCATTATGAATTTACTCCATTGTCAGTCGGGTCTAATACCCTCTACTGAGGAATCTGCACTGAGAAAACAAATATCCTACCATTTTTCGGTAAAATATGGAAAGATCCTTCAAAACATCCTCACTTAAAACATCAAGAGACCTGAAAAACAAGAAAAAGAAATCTTAAGACTTAAATGATTTAGCAGCTATCAAGATTTTTAAGCATGCTTATTTCAAATTGTCAAGTAAGGAACAAGGTTCTTTCTCGAGTCTACATATACTAGCAATTAAGATCCCTTCTGGAAATAGATTTGTTGTATTATGTATTTCAGGTAACCAGCAAACATAATGCCACAAATATCTTGATAAAACTGAAGCAAGTGCTCATGTCTCAATCTTCATTTCCCACAAACTATAATGCTTGTCTGTGTGAGGAGTACTGTAATGACAGCATACTGGATTATGCGTCAGAGTATCCAGGTTCCACCTAGATTCACTGCTGTCAATCACCTCCTGACCGTGAGTAGCTCACTCTGCTCCTGAGTCTCAACATCTTCAAGTATAAAATGATGTTTATAAAATGGATTACATTAACTATATTCAAGATGTCATAGGTTCCAACAGATACTTGAGTCATCAATGAAAATCTAAGAAAAGGTTTACATCCATTTTTATATATGGATACATATTTATCTATATAGTTGTTTTATAYATAATGTGTATGAATACATGCACATACAAATTATTTTTGAAACTATTTCTACAACTAGTAGAAAAACTTTTATATTCAAATCTGTATAACATCAGTTTTCAACAACTGTAGCATAATTAATTACATTAGCTTGTAATGCTATGCATATTTTGAGACAGCTTCCTTCTCATAATATTTACGTATATGCTGTTCTCACTCTTAGCAAACATATACCTGATGAAGAATTACATAAAAAGTTATGTTTATCTACTCCTATAAAGCTGTCTCAAAAAAAAATTTAAATCACTGTTAGAAACACTGAAGTTTCCCTGGTCTCTCTAATAATCAAAGTCCTGGCTCCTTAGCATCTGTCAAATCCCTTCCATCCAGGCAAACACATGATTCACTTTTAAAGTCCAAGTGTATCTTTTATTTAATATAAACATCTGCTTGTTCAAGCCATACAACACAGGAACCCACCGACCTTGCTTCAAGTAAAGCTGCCATGTTCAGTCCTATGAACTGTAAACAGGAGAGTTTCAACTGCTCGGCACTGTACATCGCTGCAAACTCCAGCAGCATAGCAGCATTCTTAAGGGTAACTACAGAAAAGAGGGATTTGCAAAATTAGATGAAGGTGAATTACTTTAATAAGAGAAATATTTGCATTTCTAAAGTTACAAGATTTCAACACTTAAAACAAGAAAACAAAAAAAAAAAAAATGAATGCTGGGATAAATATAGGAATAAGTTTCATTACAGGATGCCAAAGTCATTTTACCTAACTCATTTTGAGGCTACAAAATAAGCTTGTACACACAAAAATTTTAGAGAAAAAAAAATAGAGAAGGGGAAATAATGTTAGCTGAAAGGTAATACATAAGAGCTGTTGCTCTTGAGAGTTTTCACTTTCATCAGTGAACAACGTTCCTTTTCATTCCGATAGCAGAGTAGTTAATCTTTCTCTAACGCTGAAACATAAAGGCGGGGAATACCCTGCAATCCCAGCATGCAAGAGGCTGAGGCAGGACTGCAGAGCATACCCCAGTCTAACACACACGAAGACCTTGTTTTGGAACCAACAAGAAGCAAACTAACCCAGGCATTACGTCTAGGAGAAACTGATAAATTAACCCTAAATGCTGACTGGTCTGTACATACAAGAGTGCACCTACATCCTACTGTGCTATTGTCCGTGCCAATGCACAAGAGCCCAAGCCTAGTAACATCAAGTAAATATTCTACATGAAGTGCTGTTTTGCTAGAAACCCTCTAAGAATAGTCTACCTGCTCATAGCTACAGCTACCTAAAGCTCTCGCCATCTTATCATACAGAGCTCCAGCCAACGGAAGAACAAAGCTGTCTTCTCCCATTTCTTTTCTTTCTCCCCTAAACTCTGTCACAAGTTGCAATCCCAGTCAGTAAGTCTCTGCCTCCCTCTAAGCTAAAACTGCAAATGATGGTGAAATCATCTCACAGAGCGAAGCAGAGCACAGAGAGCTTTCCCTGAACTGCTTAGTTGAGAATGATGTGTGCAATGCTACGTGAACAGGCTCCGATGGAACGCTTCTGCTAGGAACGTATTCACCAGTAAACAATGACACAGCAAAGAAAGAAAACCCCGAGTCAGAGAGACCCCTGAGCCAATGGAAATACCCATGCCATGGAAGTCCTCTGCTGCGGCATCTTTTCTTGCTTGTGGAAAGAAAATCTGGGCTGTTTTCCTATTCCAACCAAGGAGCAGACAGCTCACAGCACTCAAAAAAAAAAAAAAAAAAAAAAAAAAAAAGACAGAACTCTTTCCATATTTTCCAAGGCAGCCATGAAATGAAAATGCAAAACTACTGCATATCAGGTTATGAAAATTGCAACTTTCATATTAGAATACACAAAGTTATCCAAATGAAGAAAGTAAAAAAAAGTGACTTAAAGTCACTGGGCACTGGCAGGATCCGCTACCCAGGGCTCGGTGTGAGCAGTGGCAACAGGATCCGCACGGCAGAAGAAGGCAAGGCGTGCGGCCAGCCCCACAGCTGAAGACTCAGAATGCGACAGGCAAACCGCACATGAAATTAATATTTGATTTCTCAGATGAGTGCTTAGGAAAACAACCAAGTAATCAACTTTAAAAAACAAAACAAAAAAAAAAAACAGTAAATATTTGAAAGAAAAGGGTCCATGGATTTTGTTGAATTAAGCTAAGGGAAGAACTCAAAAAAATTTCCAGCAAATGGAAATAGGTTAGTAAAAAGAAAGAAAAAAGAAATGCAACCAAGACCATTCAAAACTGAAATCCATACACACTGGAATCGCCTTGGTTATTTAGGGTTTCATGGCATATTAATAAAAATACTTATTAAATCTAAGGCATATATATTTTCAATTATTTCTGAGGAAAGAAATGTGTTTAGAAATGACAGCATATAATAATCTAAATGTCTTGCTATTTTTGTTTTTGTTTGTTGTTTTGGACGCAAAGTCTCACTATGCAGCTCTGGAACACTATGTAGACCAAGAGCTCTAGCCTGGAACTCAATATGTAGACCAGGCTAGCCTCCAACTCACAACGATTCACATGCCTCTGCCTTCCAAGTGCTGGGACTGAAGGTATATGCCACCAGGCCCGACTGTCATGACTTTTTTTTAAAGGCACACACACAAAACAATGGAATAATAAAGCTAATACAACAAAGTCAATATAGTATAATAGCATTAGGTCAATCTGGAAACACACTAATATTCTACTCTTAAGTACTCACGGCTTTCAGTCAGTGCTACTTCACACATCTCCTTTAACCTAGTTATGAGAAGCTGATCAGCCACTACAAGAACACTACAAACAAAATCCACGTTTTGAGACTCTAAAAAAAGAAAAAGAAAAAAGTTACTGTTATTTGGTAACCATTATAAGTAGTAAGAACAAAAAAAGTTAAGACATCAAGGTAAAGAGGCTTAGATTCTTTTCTACCTGTCAGAATGATAACTACAAAAAAATTGTGAACACATYAAAATAACTCTACTCTTAGGTGGACAACTAGGAAAAATCCACCACCAAATCCGCTGGTGTTTAAACTTCTCTTCCTATTACTATGAAAAAAAAAACCCTATAGCAATTCGGCAAGAACGGGTGGATTCCGGCTCACAGCCGAATCACAGGTTATCAGAGCGGGGGTCAGGGCATCAGGAGCACGTGGTACCATGCGGGCCACAGTGAGCAGACAGCAGCGGAAGCTGGGCAGCCCCAGGGCCCCAGGCAGGGAATGGTTCCAGCCACAGCACATGGTTCTTCCCTGGGCTTCCTGTCTCCATAAGAAGACATAATTAGGATAATCGCCACAGCCGTAAGTGTCCAGAGGTGCGTCGCCCTCCCGGTTAATTCTAGTTTGTCAGGTTGACAACTGCCACTAACCACTCACCATACTGCTCAGACATTCTCACAACGGGACCAGGAGATGATCAACCTGAAGTGAATAATTCCATGTGGAAGGCTACTAGAATGTGTGACTTGTTTGTAATTTCCCATTTCATTAAGAAATATTCCTAAAACTAATAACTAGTCGGGGCCCCCATGCTCCAGTGGAGCCCACACACCACCTATGGGAAACATTAACTATACTTCATGGTCTTCCAAAAAACAAAAAAAAAAAAAAAAAAGGAAAAGACTAAAGGTCAGTATTAGTCAAGGTGACTCGGGAGCTCGCAGGAGGGGCTGGGGAGAGGAGAGAACTGAAAGGAGTGAATGTGTTCACACCTCACTGTACACAGGCACAAAAACCTCAAAAGTAAGATAAGTTAAAAACAAAAAGCAGGATACCATAAACATAACTACACATCAACCAACAATAGTAAAAGTGTATTTCCCCCTTGGTAACACATTTTTCAAAAATGTATAGAATTCTAATAGACCTGTGATGATGGGCACACAATATTATGTAAAAATATGACAAGAGCACAGAGGAGGAGGTAGAAGGGGACTATAAAACGCATCTTGGAATAATACTGACTGAGAAGTAAACAGGATTGTCCTAAGACAGTAACCCCCCCCCCCCAAAGAACAATGAAAACTTTTTAAAAAGTTTTAAAAAACATAGCAAGCAAGGGCTGGCAGAGTGGCTAGGATGGAAAAGCGCTGCCAGCAAGCATGGTGTCCTGAGTTCAATCCTCAAGACCCACAAGAGGGAAGAAAACCAACTCCACTAATTTATCCTGACCTCCAGTACCAGGGTTTATGACAGCCTCATTTGGCCTCCATGGGTACCTGCATACACACAATATATACAGGTACACACACACACACACACACACACACACACACACGATACAGATATATATCAAAAAATTAACAAAAAAATTAAGTGAAAAACAACGGAAGACACCTGATTTTTACCTCTGACCTACACAGTTATACAACACACACACACACACACACACACACACACACACTTATAAAAATATCATTTAAAATAGTGGCAAAAAGAATTCTGAAAAATGTTTTGACAAAACAAAGTGATTGCAAAACATGTACATAGAAAATATTAAAACAGGCGGTGGTGGCACACGCCTTTAATCCCAGCACGTGGGAGGCAAAGGCAGGTGGAGTCGAGTCCCCGACTCAGGCGGATTTCTGAGTTCGGGGTCAGCCTGGTCTACAGAGTGAGTTCCAGGACAGCCAGGGCCACACAGAGAAACCCTGTCTCGAAAAACCAAAACCAAAAACAAAAAATAATAATAATAATAATAAAAATAAAGTATTTTAAATGTATACAGTAAATATGTTTTAAAGTTTCAATTATACACTCAAGCCTTGTTCTCAGAGGAACACTTCTACTTAACAAAGACCACCCAGATTTCCTTCTGCAGATGTTACTTAACAAATGCATCTACTTTCAGAGAACGGCCCTGCATAACTATACTTGTCTTCTTACACAGTTTGATTATCCACTAGACTGTAATTTCTTGCAAGCAGATAAGGTCTTTTCACTTTAAAATATCCTCAGTGTAACCTGAGCCTTGAAACTAAAAGCATATTAACTCAAGGCTCACTCAGAACTTCGGCCAATGAAAGAGGACATTTAAAGTATGAGTCCCCCTGAAAATATGTACAAATCAGTTCCTTCGTAAACGTCCCTCGAATACATTTTCACTGCTGATACATGATTGGAAACGGGAAATTCCAGAGAATTTGTCTGATATTAATCAGAGGTAATTCTAAATATTAATCAGAGGTAATTCTAAAAGGAATAATTCGGTGTCATAAAAATGTAACTTTTCTGCTTGACTACTATTCGTAATAATCTGTTACTTATTTTAAATGAAGCCTCCAGTGATAGTTCATTTCAAGAGGAATCAATGATTTGTGGGGACTGTGCCACTCTATTATAACCAAACCTGCTAAGCTTCCTTTCATTACCTTTTATCACCACAGCTTCATCAGTGTAGAGGTAGTCCAAAATAACTTTCAGAATCTCAGACTGGATTGGCATTTCCAGAGCTGCACAACTGGAGGCCTATGAACACACAAGACAGAATAAACTCATTAATCTGAAACAATAAAATACTACCATATTCTAAGTTAGGTTACTACTATGAAATCTGCAGACAGGAAATCACATCAAAGACCCTTGAAAGAATTTATAAAACACAAGTCTGAAATAAGATATTTAATTTAAAATGTAACATGAAAAAGGGACGCAAAATTTCAGAAGACAAGGCACACAGGACAGTACTACTGTGTGTCTCGATAATGTTAAGACTGAATTTTAATCAGCTTTATAGCAACCATTTTAACTTTCAAATGTTGGTGTTTTCTAGCAAACTTGAGTACATATACTTTAACACAAATGAATTAGAGAGCTAATCCAAAACAAAAAGTCTTAGTTCCGGACGTCTGCGTGTCTAGCCCATTCCCTGCAGCCAGCGGGCCGCACTCTGCCGTCACAGCTCACCTCAATCCAMGCTCTGCTAAGCATGCTGTGGAAGTACTCTGCAAGAGAAACAGTGCAGTCAGAGCAGGGCCGCAGAAGCCTGCAAAGCACTCAGCAGCAGCTCAGACACCACCTACCAAGTCTTGCACAGAGCACACACTTATGACAGGGGAATTCCTTTCCATCCACAGACTTCATGGTAACATCACACAGAAACGAACTGAAAAAGAGAGTTCAAAGGTCAATTTCTTGCATGTTTGCAGAGAAAGTGGAAAAGCCCAAGGATTTGGCTCAACTTTAATCTTAGTCAAATGCTGGCAAGATAAAAGCATGGATATGCATGTACCTCATCTCTACTAGCTCATGAAAACAGAATCAGCCAAATCACTTTTAAATTTTTATTGAAAAGGAAACTGAATCTAAACTTTAAAACCTTCCATTTGATTTTCTTTCGTATTGCAGACAAGGTACTAGTGACAGTCAGTAGTATACTCAAAACTCTTTAATTCTCTTCTTTGAACAACCTACTGCATGCCAAGTAATCTACAAAAAAATTCAGTTTCTCCTCCTCCAAGACTTATCACCTAAAAAGTATCTAACACAATATGTTAACACTGTATGTAGAGTATTTATTCTTGGGGAAGTATACTAAGCAAAAACCCTTATCCTTATAATGAAAATAGAGTCTGATGGGGGAGGAGGTTGGCATAAACTCCTACTTTTAAGATTCAAAACTGAAGAAAAAGCAACAGTTACAATCCCTGTCTTCATCTCAGTAAAACAGAAGGAAGGACCTCCTTCACTGACCTGAGCAGTGACTGCTTTTTGCCCAAGGGTGTTGGGTGCTTCCTTCTCAAGAGGGCTGCAAAGAGCTCTACTTCCATCTTGGGAACCAAAAATCTTACTATGCAAAGCTGATCCTCATWTAGGAACTTACCATTTTTTCTGACTTAGCTTCAGTTTATTACCAGTTTTCTTCGCAATAACATTAATTTTTCCATTTTCAAATCTGACTCCATCTAACCTATCAAGGAAAAATACAAATTAACAAAGGTGACTACAGGTGTTCTCCTAAGACAACACACAACAAAATGTGCAGCTCAGTTAAATGCAGCTACGTCATCTCCTAGAAAGGAACAAGAAACCTCTTTCCAAGCCACAATAAATCATAGTTTTAATTAGTATTTAAAATATGCTTAATACCATTATTGAGAAGCCACAAATGAAAGCTACAACACAGTCTTTTTTATATTCCAACAGGCATCACTGCATACGCCCCTTCCTGGTCCAATCCATGGCGGGTTATACTAGCACGCGCAGCTTCACATGGCGGCCTCGTAAGGGAACGGGAAGGCCAGCACCGAGGCATGATGACGGGCCGACTACATAACTCCATGGCTGGCCCTTCTCAACAGCACAAGCACTTTCCACACAGAAACTGAGGTCCATAGAAACCTGCCCCGGCCAGGGTGGGCAGAGCAACAAGGCATACCCTGTGCAGGTCTGAGACCAGAGACCTTTCCAGCACACAACAGGACTTCCACTCTTCCCGTCACACACTCCCCCACAGCACCGAAACCCATCCGCAACCTTTCCGTTCTTCAGCGTAAATGAGGAAGTCCCTTAGTGATAACTGAGGGGACAGAAAGCGCAGTGAGGGAAAGGTCGCGCCCTTGTGCAGCTGCTAGCCTAGAGGCAGTGGAAAAGGGAAGGCAGGAGAGTGACAGGGAACAGGAGAGGCAACAATGCTCAAAGCAGGGCTGAAGAGGTGCGCCCAGGAGCCCAGCATGAGGAACTGTACCTGCTACTCAAATTACTGAGGCCAAATTTCTTTGCAACATTTTGCAGCATCTTTATAGGATCATCTTCCCCAACACCTTTCCCCTTCTTAGCAGATTTGGGCTTGCTCTTCTGCTGTTCACTAAGTGTGCGAGCCTGTTTACTTTTGTACACCTCAAATGCTGACTTGGGTTTATCAGCCACATGGCAATTCACAGCGTGCAGATGAGAATCTGGGGAGCCCTTACAGTCTTCTGCCTTTTTGTTCACAATCAATCTTGGTTTGAAGCCGTGAGTTAAGAAGTCACAGGTATCTGTATACATGAACTGCAAGAGGTATTCGAACAAGTCAGGATGAACTTTCTCCACCACAAAGAGATGGCAGCCAGCAGCATCTTCGTCCTTGCGGTAAACATCCGTCAGTTCTGAAGGAGAGCCGTCTGAAAGAAACAACTTCTGGAAGAAGTCAGAGCGCACTGCCAAAATGTACTTATGTGCAGGGAAGACTCTACTGCCAACTTGAAAGGTCACATCGTGGAAGCTGTCCATTTGATCTGTCTCCCTCAGGAGCTTGCCAAATTCTTCAAAAAAGGATGATGAAGACACAACTGGAATTTCATAAAGGCTGGAAATGAAGCAAAGACAATTACTACTATGAAGAGAACAAGGAAATGGATCAGAGCTGATTCCCTTGAAAAGAAAGTTTACTTAAATTGAACTTAGAAACATTCAATTGTGGCATTTTGTAAAATACAAGAATATCACCCAAAAAATGTTAAATATTCTGTCAATCTTCAGTGTTTTTCTATTCGTTTTTGTATAAGGTTAAACAGAACTGAAAACAATAAAAATAAGAAAAGTTCCCAAGTTTTTCCTTCCTCATATAACTTAGTTTTAGAAGTGGAAAAAAACCCAGGAACTAAGCAAATAAAGCTAAGGTCACAGTTACTGACTGTGTACACGATCAGTCTACACCCGAGCGCTGCACGCTTGTAATCACGCCCTGCCCATCCACGTGGCGCCCTACCAGGCAAGTGATTGGTGCTCTTGCTCTGTCTGAGGTTTCCCGGCTCATGATCCTTTCAGTACTAAGTTGGGGAACTGGTCAAACCAGAATGGATGGCCACCAACTTCCAGGTCCTCCTCCCTCTTCGGCAACGCCACTGATGTCTCTCTCTCCTCTCTCTCCTGTTTCGCTGGGGCTCTACCCAACACGTGACCAGACCACCTCTTTTTCGTCAGCTATCATATTCAAAAGTTAGAAACTTTTACACACTACCTAAAAAGTATTTATAATACATTCTTCAGAACCTGAGACCCTCAAGTATAGCATGGAGTAAAGACAGACCCTATGTGGGCATATACATTTGTCTTCAATGTTTTCAAAATCAGGTATAAACTAGGGGAAGATATATTATCCCCAGTGACTGCCCTTGTAACATACTCATTTGCTGAAGGTCTCTACAGATCTTGGTAACAGCTCCTCAATTAAATATGCATCAGGAGCTACTGAAAACAAAAGAAGATCTAATGATTATTCCTTCTAGAAACAGAACATATGAAAGACAATGATACCTTGTTTTAGGGTCTGACTGTAGGATTGCAAAGTTGCACCCACTTGGATCTGTGCTGACACTAACAGCTCTATGGGCAAAAGGAAGTTTCTCAAGTCGAATTCTTTCATACACACTATTTGTATCAGAGACACAAGACACATCTGATGAGGAATGATGGAGGTTTGGTAAAATGTCTGCTAAAAAGAAAATAAACGAACTATCATTAATCAAGGCTGCAATGAAATTAGAGAAACTGGAATAAAAATGATTTGAAAACATAAAAGTATCATTCATACACATGAAGTTCTTCTGAAGAATTTAGAACCTCTCCATCTTCAATACAGCACTACGATCTGTGTACTTACTACATACACAGAGAATTTTCAGTATTAGACATAATTTTTCTTCCAACAAACACGCCTTCCACACGCAGCCAAAGCTAACTTTCAGAACGGCATGCCTACCTATATTAACTCCGTATGGACCTAGGTGTCACCACACGCTCCCTCCATTCTCCCTCAGGCACGAAGCCCAAACGACCACACTGTGCTACTACTGAGTCCGGACAAAATGTCCCTATCCTCGAAAGAGAGTAATGAGAACATGCAATAAAAATATGACAAATAACTAGTCAAATTCATTCTATGAAAACAAAGTATAGAATGTTTCCATGTAGACATGGGACCTATAAAAAATTTTTCTGGCTAAAGTGGAAAAAATTTAAATGAGAAAATATATACAAAGACTATTAAATCAACAGAAATAATAAGGATGGCATAGATCGGGATTGTTACAATCAACCAGGAGAGGGTGGGGAAAGGAATGATTTCAAAAAAAAAAAAACATTAAGATAGGCTAGAGAGATGGCTCAATGGTTAAGAGCACTGACTGCTCTTCCAGAGATCCTGAGTTCAAACCCCAGCAAGCACATGGTGGCTCCAAACCATCCATAATGGGATCTGATGCCTCTTCTGGTGTGTCTGAAGACAAGGACAGTGTACTCCTATATATAAATTAAGTTAATAAATCTTTAAAATAATTAAGATAGGAGCAGCATGGCGTGGCAACTGCTAAATGTAAGGGGCGGTATGGAGTCTCCAGGACAGCCAGTGACTAGCACAGGAAACACCGAGAATCAGCTCAGCGAGCATGGGATCACGAATTCTGTCAGACCACTAAGGGAATGATGTAAAACTCTGAAGATTTGCACATCTTCTTACAAGACAGAGCCATGCTCTGCTCACTCTCTCCAACGTAGTCCTCTTCAAGCCCCTGGGCTTCACTACGCTGCCTCTGACACTCAGTTACCCCCGTTCCTGTGCTCTTAAACTCATGTGCACTCATCTTAGCTATCTGTCCCAGGGAACTGTGAGTAAAAAGTATCTTTTTGCTCTATAAGCTTTGAGTCCCACATTTCTGCATAGTCAATACACCTTGCATGTTTACAGACTTGAGTCATCTATTAAAAAAACAAACAAATCAACATTAGGCAAAGCTCTTCACTTTATGTTTTATATAATTTGATGCATTTATAACTCTGAGCAATCATAAATGTTCTTAAGATATACTGTAAACATGTAACAAGTAAGTCAGTGACTTGAGAGGACATAATGAAGGACCACAATGTCCAAGAATACACTAAATGCTAATGACAGAGAGGGACACCATGCATGCCCTGTGCCATGAGTGACTACAGTCTGTAGCAAACAGGCAGGGAACTAACCACAAAGGCAAACGCGCAACTAGAGTCAGCCGAGCAGTACTCGACACATCAAAAGCTGGCGAGGGTACTTAAGTGCAGTCATACTAACTGACCTTTCTTTTCAGAATTCTTTCTTTTGTCTTCAAACCATTTCCCTTTAAATCCTTCCCCATCCTGTGTGACAAACAGAATTTCATTTCTATTTAAAGCAATATCGGAGATTGACACCTGGCGAGGATAGGCCCATCGGCACTGCTTCAGAGAACTGCTGAGTGATCTCCAGCAGAATACCTGTGAGGAAAGCAGAGCACAGCACAGCATAAAGCACACAACCTCAGAACAAGCGCACTCTGAACTGAAGCCAGTATTGTCAGAATAAGAGCCTTAGCTTGTGTGTTTCCATGGTTAGTCTTCCAGAGAAGAGAGATACTACAAAAATCAAGATGATGTTGGATGGACACCTTTTAGAAAAGTAGATTATGCCACATCACGTATTAAAATGGGTGACAGTGGCACTCCTCCAAAGGAGGTTCTATTTCCCACATGACTTGCTTGGGGCAAACAGTGCTGCTGGAATAATGTAGTACACTAAAATGTTAGAACCAATACTTTAATGTCAGATAATTACCAAATTCAATCCAACCCACTCTCAAGAATAAAAAGAAGATATACTTAATTATAACTAAAACAAAATCTTAAATAAAGAACCCAATTTAATGATTCCCAGCAGTCCTGGGAACTGGAGAGGGAGTACTGCTAGGGTGTGAAGAGGACGTAAGGGGAGGGTGCCGGGCTGCCCTGTGCAGGTAGGTCCGTCCACAGCAACAGTGCTGTTGCCTGGGTACCTGTCACATTCTAAAATACAACTGCTTGCGGTTGTTTCCTTGTTTTAAGACAGGCACTTCCTAACAGTCCAGGCTAGCCTGATAGTTCATGAGTATCACCTCATTGTCCTGTACAATGGGATTAAAGGAGCGTTCCACCATACCCAGTTAAAACTGGTGATTTCTAAAAATAACTATTTTTTAAAGTAAAGCACAAAATGGTACCTGCTAAAGTCATTCCCACAGAAGGTTATGCCCTCACTATGAAAATAATGGCTACGCCTGGTACCTAGGAACACAGCGGCAGGTGGAGCCTTGCAATTACATCTTGTTGTGTCTGTTTATCTCTGGGGGGGGGGGGGGTGAAACGGGGTCTTCTAAGCAGCCCAAGATGCACTTAGTCTCCTCTGCAGACAGAACTACAGGAAAGCACCACCAAGCAAAGGCTGTGGTGTTTTATGAGGCGGGAAGAAGCACTCTGTAATCCCAACAAACATGCCCAGAAGTGATTGTTCAGTTTTTAAAATGTGAAGCATCATATCACTATACCTCACAAAACAGTTTATATCATTATTTTATAAGAAAACTGCTTTCCTGGTCACAGTGTGTAATTTTATCAGTGTTACTAAAATATAATACACAGACATAATGTTAAAAACTTAAATATATTTAAGCTTTACAATACTACTTAAATGTAAAATATATCTATAATTTATAATAAAATTTTGAGCCTGCATTAAGCATATCTTCATGTAAACTACCTCTAGGACTGGTGAACAGGGTTCCCAGGTAACGCTGCTCGCTGCCAAGCCTGACGCCCTGAGGTTAATACTCGGGGCATGCATGGCATAAAGACAGAAGGAGCTCCTCTATCTTTTCCTCTGGCTTCCTCATAAATGCACCCCAGCGTTTGTGTGTATGTGTGCTTGTGCATGCATGTGCTCTCACAAACATATAATTTAAAAACTAAAGATATTTAAAACTAGCAATTTTATTAGAGAAATGCATTGATACATTTGCACAAGGGAAAAAATGACATCTAAGAGCTAAGATCTAGAAGCACATCACTGTTTACACGTGTATAGAATACAGGGCATCATAGTCTCTGCACACACACACATTGTATGCACACTTCTAGAACACCATAATTGGAGAGACTCCTCTCAGTTATGGCCCAAATCCATAATATACTGCCTATTTACTGTTAGAAAAATAACTAAATGACATCTTCTATCTATGCCTTTCAACACTCTTGATCAATATTCAGTTTACATACCAAATAATTCAAATGTCTTGTTTTGATTTTATGAATAAATGAACCGTTAGTCTGCAGTACTGTGCACCACTGGGTTAGAGACAGTCCTGTGTGTCTCTGCAAGCCTAGTTGGTCCCTCTGCTCCACCAGATGTCAGAAAAGGGCAGAAGCACCAGTAGCAACATCAGAAGCCAGGCGTTACACGTCACATCACCACAGCCTACGTAATCACAGTCTTCTAGTCTTTAACATAAAACTCTACTCACCCTTCCAGCTCCATCCATAGCAAGGATGCAAATTTTCTGACCCCCGTTTTCTGTCAAATGTTCAGGATCAACTTTGTACTCCATACAACCTCCAGAGACAAGAACCTTTTTCAAGTTTAGTTGTCTGGGTGAAAAAGAAAAATCATAAATTGACATCCTCTAAAGCACACATGCTTAATTTTATAGAGATGACCGTTCGGACAGTGACTGCTGGGACACTAGAAAGGCTCCGTCTGCACTCACCGTAGTCCTCCCCCCAAGCTGCTCTCTTTCCTATGGCAAGACTCTCCTCTCACAGCCTCGACTCACACCATGAGTACCCAGGCCCTACTTGCTGAGATACACATTCACTTAGAGTTTCATTCTCTGGAAGGCTATCAGCTCCTAAGTATAACTGCATCTTAACAGAAAAAAATAAAATAAAATAAAAAATAAAAATGCTTAAATCTGGCCAGGCTCGCATGCCATGAACGTCGCGGCCGCTGCTAACCACTCAGCCATTGGCCACACCCGTGTCCACCTGTGTCTGGCCCCTGGAGAACCTGCCAACTGCACTCTCCAACTGACTTCCCTCTCAGAAAGTCTACTTGCTTTGAAAAAACAAGTCTTCAAAGTTTTTTTCAAAGTTACCATGTAGTACTTTCATCTGTATCAAAACAATTTCTGAAATTGTTTTGATACAGAAATTGAAAAACTGAAAATTTGGAAGGAAGGTATATTTATACAATTTAATATGTTCAGAGGAACTTTAAAATGTTTTATAAATGCTAATTAAAACTACAACGTAACATTCCACAAGTCAGTTCACACCTAATCTAAGAAACACGTGTGATCACATTTTCATGATTTTGAAACTAAAATGCAACCTGCAACCAATGTGACTAGGGAAGATGGGACGTGGCAAGCTGGCGCTGGTGCATTCAGCTCCGAGCTAGCTAAACAGTTAACAATGTGACGACGTCACCATCTCACCATGGCCTTCACACATGAGCAAGAACATGTCTGCTGCATCCAGACATGCAAATCCCTCAGTGCCTTGTAAATTAGACAGTGTTTCCAAGAGCTAAGCGATCCTTTCGAAGAATCAGTTATAATCGTGCAATGGTATGCCCACGTTTGTACTATCTACTCTAATGAAATATAATAGAGAGAAACATTGCTCGAAACTCTGAAATATCGGTCTGAAGAGAAAAAGATTTACTACAAAAGGCAATTACTTTAGAAAGTCCTAAACAAATACAATGCTGTCAAATCAGATACAAGTTAATCAACTACTAGGGACTGACTGTATCAGAAACACAAGATTATGTTCCAATTATTTTTAAACACCTATACTTTGTATCTCTCTAAATAAAATCAGAGGCGAAATCCTGAGTTAAGTACAAGGCAGAGAGCTACAGTTGGCATGTGTACCCATGCCTAAATTTGATTCTGTATTCTCTGATATCCCAGTTAACAGCTAGTCTCCTGCATGTTACTCCGGCACGCTAAACACAACGCGCTACGCTGGACAAGGATAAGCAACACCAGTGAGATGCAGAGTGAGCCTGGATGAAGTGTTCATGGTAATGACCCTTTTTAACAAACAGTATGTAAGATATCAAAGCCCATAGATGAAACAGTGATCATGTCACAACCAAGAACGAGGGTTAGCCTGCTTATGTGACCCAGATACATTAAAAAGGAAACTGAACTTTGTGGGATATATCTTACGCTAAATATGATTCAAAAATATTATTTTACGATCCTTGTCCAAAACCAAAAATCAAAGAACCCCATTCTTAGTTTCCCTTCCATTCCGTCTTCTCGCGGAGCGTGCGTGCAGCCATCAGTTGGTAAGCAGCTAGAGCAGAGTTCTTAGAGCCCACAGTGACAAGTTTCTTTTCCAGATGCACATACTTAGTCGCCATCTTCTTGCACTGATAGTCTGCAAGTAAATAAATATCTCCCCGTGTGGTGACACAGACTGTGGCGCCATCACTTGCAGCTACCAAAGACACAGCGATATCCTTATGATGGAGGGCAGAGACTTGGCGAGGGGTTGTGACACACTTTTCTCCATTGGGATCCAGTAAGTGACCTAAAAGTTTACACAAAAAAGCAAACCATCAGATACCTATTCTAAGATCATACTGTAGCGTTTGGATATTGCCATGAAAGATTTCTTACCCAACTGTCCACCATTCAGTCCCAGTGTGTAAACAGCTTCTCGAGTCCACAGCACCGTATGAAAGCGGCCTGCTGCTACTCCAATGATAGTCCTTCCTTTCAGATATTTTCCCTGTATCTATTTAAAGAGACAAGTAAGACTGCATATCTAAATAAAATCTAGTGCAATTTTCTGAGATATAAGCACACCCTCCTCACTGCTACTGCCTTAGCAACTGCTAACACAGCTCATCCATCCCTCATGACAAGACCCAAGTCCTCAGAACACAGTGATGCAGCCAATTCCAGTCATCAGCATTAATAAACCAAAATAACATCGTATAAAACCCAAATCAGTAAAATTTTAGCAATAATAAGCAATATACAAAACAACCATGCTTTAAAAACACGGTGCTTTTTAAATCTGAACTACGCAGGGTCTCACGACGGGAGCAGGCTTCGCATTCTGGCCCGGATGACTCTTCCTTGAGGGAATGTCTTATGAACATCTGGACTCTACCCAACAGAGCTGTCACTGCCTCACCTTCCCAGCCCTGCCTAAACTGTCTTGGAATACTGTCATGTGTCCCCCTGCCTAGGAAATCAGAGCTGTTTATCAACTCCACAAAGCTAAATACCCACAAGTTGAGAGTAAGTTAGAGAACACGGATCTTTTTGAAAGTATCCAGGCAGACACTCCAGGCAAATCTCCTGGAGTGATACTACTGATCCACTGGCAATCCAGAAGAGGAAAGAGGAAGGCTTCCGTAGTTAACTAAAAATGTCAATTCAATACTGATTCTACGAACAGGATTGAACTAAAAAGAAATTTAACATGCAAGCCTTAAGGTGTGGTGCCTGAGAATATGTGCCATGGGTGACAGGCCTGACAATGCTTTAATCTGGAGGACTGCGTGTTTATCAAAAGTCCATGGACAAGGTTGCTACATTTGGGGAATGGTCATCTTCTGATGGTGGTCATGTGCTGGAGTGGACTTTGAACCACATACCCTCAGGTAAGCAGGTGTGACATTTGAGTAGACACACATTTAGATAAGCAAAGGCTTTTTTTTTTCAGTGCCTTGCTTGCACAAGTATATATTATATTGATTGATTTAAAAAATATATATAGTCACTTGTTTCAAACTAAAAAAATCCAGGGTTGAGAGTAAACTTGGGAAGTCAAAATCTTTGTAAGAATCTTGTATTTAATCCCTAGAACCAAAAAAAGAAAAACAAAAATGAAAACTGAAACCAGGTTCATTTCTGCTTCCAAATACTGCAGTTAAACCTTCGGCTGGTGAAATGGCTCAGGGCTCAGAGCTCGTCTTGCTCTGGTGGAGACCCTAGGTTCAGTTCCCAGCACCCTGTCAGGCAGGCCACACCACCTGTGTGACTCTAGCTCTAGCCGACTCTTCTGACATCCGAAAATACCTGCCCTTTGGTGGACACACACATAGACACATACACACACACACACACACAAGCAATTTTTTTAAATCTTTGAAAGTTAGCTCTGTGGTAACTTACTAAGTAACCCCAAATGTAGAAGACGTGCTTCCATTTTTCACTTCAAATGAATGTGAATTTGTGATTTTCTTATGGAAAAAGAAAGAAGCAGGGAGCATAGGAAGCCCCGGTGAGCGCGATGCTCTTGGCTAAGTGTCCTCCACAGCCGCGCAGGGGAGACTAACCCTTTAGTTGGGACTCTTTAGCTATCCTCGGGCCGAGGGAGTGGCAGAGCCTGACCCGAGTGAGACTCAGCAGGAAAGGCACAGCTTTCCTCAGGAGCCTGAGTGTGCGTGTTCATCCACAGCTGACCAGAGTGTGCAGGTTAGCAATTGCAGCTTCCTGCTTCCTCTTCCTCCTCCTCCTCCTCCTCCTGAGACTGTAGCCTACAAAGACTTCCCACCAAGACCAGCCAATCCCTTCCCTTTGCTGCACTGAGCAAACACGCGGAGGCTCTGGGACGCTGGCACTAACAGGTGTCCTCATGAGGGTAAGCACGTCACCACTAGATTCAGGCTTTCCTGTGCATATGCCGGTCTCTCCTTTCTTCATTCTCGCACTGCTGCAAGGCAGGGTTCCAGGACCCAAGCCGCATGGGTCATATCAAAAAAGTATGTATCACTGAAGATGAAGCTAACTAAGTAAATAATTACTTAGTAATGTATGTCTTTTGTCCATGTTTTATAGCAAATAAACACCTAATTGGTTATAAACAGATGCTTACCTGTCTGGGCACATTACAACTAGCAGGTGGAGGAATAATTCCTAATTGGTGAAATGTGTTGAGACCAAATGTATAAACAYATCCATCGTCAGTTAACACAACTGTGTGATCCTTAGCAGCTGCCACTTGTGAACAATTGTGACCAGACAGTCCTTCCACAAGCCTGGGAACCTGGAAAACAAAGTTAACCTTACTATAATACAATAGTCTGCAGTGACCATTTATATAAAAACGCACACAGAGCCAAAATGGTATGATTGTACATTCAAGAGTTTAAGTCTCCATCTCATCTAAGAGCAAGTAAGCTAATGACTTTATGTTTGTGGCTCATGAGCAAAATAGGTAAAAGACAGTAGGGAACTCCAATAAAACAATTCAAGTGAATTTAAAAACATTTTTAAAAATTTTGTTCTCTCTCTCTCTCTCTCTCTCTCTCTCTCTCTCTCTCTCTCTCTGTGTGTGTGTGTGTGTGTGTGTGTGTGTNATGAATCACATGGCACATGTGTACAGGTCAGAGGAGAACTTGTGGATCTCCTTCTGTGAATCTGAATATCAATCTCATAATGTCAGGCCTAGCAATATCTGCTTAGTCATCCTGTTAAGTCTCAAGTGATTTTTAAGCCCATACTGTATCCCAAATGCAAATTTAGAAGGCATAAATAAAAAAGGAGCCAGGCAGTGGTGGCACACACCTTTATTCCCAGCACTTGTTAGACAGAGGTAGACAGATTTCTGAGTTTGAGGCCAGCCTGGTCTACAGAGTGAGTTCCAGGACAGCCAGGGCTATACAGAGAAACCCTGTCTCGAAAGAAAAGAAGAAAAAAGAAAAAGAAAAAAAAAGGAGCCCTCCACTGTTTGTTATTTTAGAAAGGAAAGGAATGAATATAGCCTCCTTTGAAGGAATAAGCAATACATTATCCTATTTCTCTGGAGTTACCTACCCTAGACTCAAAGCTCCCCTCAGCCACTTACGAGCTATTTGATTTCAATCACATTTTAACTTTTTCCCCCTCATTTTCCTTTTCTAAGAAGCTAAGCAGTCAATGACTGACTCCTTTCTTACTGCTACTGTGATRCACAAAATGCAGAGGCACCTGCAGCTCACAGGACCACTGTGCGACTTCCTAAAAGAACAGCAGTGTACCAGCTCCTCAAGCAGTCAAAGTTATTAATGACGGAGCTTTCTTCTAATGACAAACAAACTAGATGTCTTCTTATAAAAAAGAAAAAAAAAAAAAAAACAAATCAGACTTTCCTGGTATGTAATAAACCAAGTTTTTTCCCACAATTACCACTAAGTTTTGGTGACATAAAAACTCACATTCTAATTATATGTAAGATATTGCTCACTTTTTAGATCATGCATATTTTAACAAAATAGTTTAAGGAAATAAAGAACTACTTCTTCAGAAAGGGTTTTATAATTAGTCAGACCTTTAATTTCAACTCTATAATTAATATATATGCATACACATAAATATGT
>BDUI01006609.1:59864-71434 GCA_002335545.1 Apodemus speciosus
TTCAGCAATGTGTCAGGATATAAAATTAACTCAAACAAATCAGTTGCCTTTCTATACTCAAAGGATAAAGAGGCTGAGAAAGAAATTAGGAAAATGACACCCTTCACAATAGCCACAAACAATATAACACATCTTGGTGTGACTCTAACCAAACAAGTRAAAGATCTGTATGTCAAGAACTTCAAGTCTCTGAAGAAAGAAATCATAGAAGACTTCAAAAGAAGGAAAGATCTCCCATGCTAATGGATCAGCAGAATTAATATAATAAAAATGGCCATCTTGCCTAAAGCAATCCCCATCAAAATTCCAACTCAATTCTTCATAGAGTTAGAAAGAGCAATTCCCAAATTTATCTGGAATAATAAAAACCCAGAATAGCAAAAACTATTCTCAACGATAAAAGAACCTCTGTTGGAATCACCATCCCTAACTTCAACCTATACTATAGAGCAATAGCGATAAAAACTATTGGTTTTTATTGCATGGTTTTGGTATAATGACAGGCAGATAGATCAATGGAATAGACCCAGAAATGAACCCATACACTTTATCTTTGACAAAGGAGGTAAAACCATCTAGTGGGAAAAAGACAGCATTTTTAATAAATGGTGATGGTTCAACTGGCAATCAACATGTAGAAGGATGCAAATTGATCCATTATCTCATGTACAAAGCTCACGTCCAAGTGGACCTCCACATAAAGCCAGATACACTGAATCTAATAGAAGAGAGTGGGGAAAGTCTCAAATACATGGACACAGGGGAAATGTTCCTGAATAGAACACCAGTGGCTTATGCTCTAAGATTAAGAATCCACAAACGGGACCTCGTAAAATTGCAAAGCTTCTATAAGGTAAAGGACACTCTCAATAGGACAAAATGGCAACAACAGAATGGGAAAAAATCTTTACCAATCCTACATCCCATAGAGGGCTAATATCTAATATATACAGAGAACTCAAGAAGTTAGACTCAAAGAAGCAAATAACCCTATTAAAAATGGGGAACAGAGCTAAACAGAGAACTCTTAACTGAGGAGTATCGAATGGTTGAGAAGCATCTAAAGAAATGTTCAGCATCCTTAGTCATCAAGGAAATGCAAATCAAAACCCAGATTTCACCTCACACCAGTCAGAATGACTATGATGAAAAACTCAGGTGACAGCAGATGCTGGTGAGAATGTGGAGAAAGAGGAACACTCCTCCACTGTTAGTGGGATTGCAAGCTGGTACAATCACTCTGGAAATGAGTCTGGTGGTTCCTCAGAAAATTGGACATAGTACTATCTGAGGACCCAGCTATACCACTCCTGGGCATATACCCAAAAGATACTCCAACATATAACAAGGACAAATGTTCCACTAAGTTCATAGCAGCCTTATTTATAATAGCCAGAAGCTGGAAAGAACCCAGATGTCCTTCAACAGAAGAATGGTACAGAAAATGCAGTACATTTACACAAAAGAGTACTACTCAGCTATTAAAAATGATGATTTCATGAAATTCTTAGGCAAATGGACAGAACTAGAAAACATCATCCTGAGTGAGGTAACCCAATCACAAAAGAACAAACATGGTGTGTACTCACTGATAAGTGGATATTAGCCCAAAAGTTCAGAATACCTAATATACAATTTATAGACTACATGAAGCTCAAGAAGTAAGAAGACCAAAGTGTGGGTGCTTCTATTCTTCCTAGAAAGGGGAACAAAATATGGTAGCAAATATATAGACAAAGTGCAGAGAAGATACTGAAGGATAGTTCAACCAGAGAATGACTTACCTGGGGATTCATCCCAGATTTAGTCACCCAACCCAGACACTACTGTGGATGTTAAGAAAGGCTTGATGAAAGGAACCTAATATAGCAGTCTCCTGAGAGGCCCTGCCAGTCTTACAAATACAGAGTTGGATATTTGCAGCCAACCATTGTACTGAGTGTGGGGTCTCCAAAGGAGGAGTTAGAGAAATGACTGAAGTAGCTGAACAGATTTGCAACCCCATAGGAAGAACAACAATATCAACCAACCAGTACCCTCCAGAGCTCCCAGGGACTAAGCCGCCAACTAAGGAGTACAAGTCTCTGGCTGTATATATAGCAGAGGACAGCATTGACAGACATCAATGGGAGGAGAGGTCCTTGATCCTACAAAGGTCTGATAGATGCCCCAGTGTAGGGGAATTGAGGGCAGGGAGGTGGGAGTGAGTGGGTGGGTGGGTGGAGGAACACCCTCATATTGGCAGGGGAGGGGGATAGAAGGGGTCTCCAGGAGAGGGGAAAATCATGTAAGGGATAACACTTGAAATGTAAATAAAATAAATTTTTTTATGCCAAATGTCATTAGAAACAGCAATCTCTGAACATACACTCGAGAGCATTTGTGAGATGGAGTTGTACATTCTTGTACCTGTTTCAATTTTCTTCTTTTTTCCTTTAGAGGCAAGCTTTTACTTTTGATAATATTCTCCAAAAGTTCTGCAATTGCAGCTTGGGAAGTTGAAATTTTCTGTTCATCAAATTCTTTAGCACTAATCTGCTTACAGTAAGAATATGTTGGCAAAGGAACAGCTAGTCCATCTCCATGATTTTTAACCTGTCAGTAAACAAAGGACATTGAAAATGCACATTCTGGTCATAATTTCCCATACAGAATTCTTTTGGAGGAATCTAAAAATCTATCACTTGGCCTCAATTACATATTCAGTGTATTAAGAAAACTGAAGATTATATACTAGAGGTAAGTGAGCAGGATCTAAATCTAAGTGCCACTGCTTATTTTATAGCTCTGAATTAACTTTTCCTGATCTGCTTCCTAATCATTAAAATGAACATTTCATGTATATAAAAGCATTAAAAGTAGGTATTCTAATTTTTAATTTATTTAAAATTATTAATAATTTTCAAATTATTATTTGAAGTATAAAAATATAACAATTCAAATCATGTTTTAATTCAGTTTAAAACACCAATATTTTCTCTTAGTAATGAAGTATTGATCAATTGTTTTTGAGAACCAGAATACTATTAGAGCCTACATATCTATTGATAATGAAGTTTAAAGTACATATTTATAGTAAGCCAATAGAATATTATAATAGTATACAATAGAAAAAGGTATTCAACAACTGAATATGGTAGATATCTTATTTAGTGTTCTTCCCCTTTTCTAACATTGTTTTTCCATTCTACTTATTCTAACTCTCTTCTTTTTTACTTTTACAACAAATTCTGCTTTAACTATATAAAATGTATCAGAATAAGATCTTTTTCATGCTATTTACCCTTATATTTTCAAAGAATGGATATTAACTTAGCATGAGATAATCAAGAGTTCAAACATAGGAACTGGGCAGATGGCTCAGTGGGTAAAGTGTTTCTCAAGCAGGTATGMGGACTTGAGTTTGGATTCCCTGCATCAACATAAAAACTGGCCACAGTGACATACTTCTCTTACACAGAGCTGAGGGTACATTTTTTTTTTTTTTAAATTGGAGGTAGAGGGATTTTTTTTTCTTTTTACTTTGATTTGAAACCCAATGTTGTATGCAGGAACTTTAATAATCATATTTCTCATAATGTAATGGAAACATTTGTCAACATGGAACTGCAAGAGAGAAAAGGCCAAGTAAAGTCCTAGTGCTGCATGAGTCTCCAGGCTCTATACATTTCTGACTTAGAGAATGCTTATATGAGCTAGTAAGTGTCCCTTTTGCGGGGTTACTTTGAGTTGGATTTGCTACCAGCTAATAAGTAACACAGAGATTTTTAAGGCTCAAAATACCTACATGGCCCTTTTTAATATAGTCAAGATGTTTTGCCACTGCAGCCTGTAAGTAAGTGGGTACTTGAAGAATATCCTGATGGTGATCCATTAGGAAAGAAACCAATCTTGAAGCTAGAAGCTCATCAAGATCCACTTCTTCAGCACAACACAGGATACATCGAGAAAAAGTATTTATCATCTACAAAAAGATGCCAATTAAGAACTCAAGTTTTCATATAAAGTACAGTGTCAATAATTTCCAATTTTCATTACATAATATATAGGGATAAAATGATAAGCATCCTTTAGTTTAGGACACATGGAAATAATTTGTTATAGTTAGGAAGATAAGAATTTTATTACATTACATTACAGTAAAAACATTTGATATGTATTATTTTAGCAAAGTTCTAATGGATCATGTATAACAGGCTTTTATGTCATAATTTTAATAATATACATCACAGCTTCCATTAACATAGAGATGCAAGCCTTAAGCCAAAAACTGTTAGAGAATAAGGACTTATTACATTAAACCAATTCTACAAAACCACAAACCAGGACTATATAATATATGGAACACATGTTCAGCAGAAGTTGCAAAGTTGGCACTATTTATCTTTTGAAACTCTGGAAAATGGTTGTTGATGATAATTAATGTTTAGGCAGAGAGTTAATGCACACATCTCTATTTCCATCATAAAAATTTTGAAACTAGAAAAAAATTTGCCTCAAAACTTATTACTCTCATAGCCATATAATCTGTATCTACAATACATAATAATTAAGATATTTAAATTCGATTTAAAATATTTGCACATAATATTCACATAGCATAAGTACTGACATGAAATAATATCTTTTCATTCCAAGGCTCAGTCCTTAGCTTTGTGCTTTTTGTCTATATTCTTCTCTTCATAGAAACCTTTTTATACTTGTAACTACCATCTCTGAGAATGATTAAAAAAATAGTCTTTCTTCTGCCTTGATTTTCCTTTACAAGGCTCACATTTCCAAATTTTTTTTGGACAAATCTTACTTAGATGCCCTAATAACTTTTAAAACCAAAAAGTAGAAAACTAAAATTATCACCTTTTCGAACACCATCCTGTACTAAATTCTTATGCTTTTCAATAATGCTATAAATATTCAAAAATATTTTTCCTTTTTATCTATTCTGTCATTGTTATCCACAGAACAGCTGAGAGTACCCAGGCTTATTATGAGAACATTTTATAGACTTAAGCTGGAATCTAAAAAATGACAATTCGCAAGAAAAACAATGAAAGAGACAGAGACAGAGAGACAGAGAAAGAGAATTTCAAATATTCATTTCCCATCAATATCTACATATAAATCTCTCAATCCTCATTCTCCAATGAGCCTGAATCTGGGACTGCTTGGTAACAGTTCTCTTTGTTTTTGTTTTGTTTTGTTTTGCACTACTTCTTGTCCTCAATGACTTATTGTCATAATTCATCAGATACAACTTTTCCAGTGCCATATTCTCTGAAACACTTTGACAGATTATTCATTGATTATTTCCTCACTCTCTACTTCACTGTTATAGTGCTCTCAGGTTTTAACAGTACCTACAAATCCTTTTCCCTCCCAATCAAACAGAACTAATACAAGGTGATATATTTTGTTCTGACTGATTAATCATTGTGAGGTGTGCAAAAATTAGTAAGAATACAGAGTCTTCTGCTAATATTAATAAAAGGTGAAAATATTAGAGCCTAAGCCCAAACAATTTGTGTAATACTATTTTCTGCTAAAAAGGTCAAGTTTTTAGGGTCTGTTTTTCTTATATTTTAAAATTTAACTAACTTTCTAATCCAAATATTTGGCATAAAATGAAACAATGATGAACTAACTAATCATACAAAACAAATAAAAACTAAGAATATAACCTTGATAGAGTAGTTTACCACTATGAAATTATTAGACTTCTATTTTGTGCTTTGCATGCATAGCTACGCTTTTGTGAGGTTGCTTTGTTTTCTTTAAAATGATTTTTAAAATATTTCATATTTTACTATTGAAGGATTTTCTAACTCAAGCATTAGAAGACAGAAATATCTCTTAAGTAGCAATTTCAAATAGCTTTTTGACTTACTTTTTCCATTATAAGAAACACCACCAGACAGACAGACAGACAGACAGACAGACAGACAGACAGACAGACAGACAGACAGACACACACACACAATTCAGGGAACATCATAGAAGACACAGAGATTAGGGAGAACTTGAATCAAACAGGGTCTTCTGGATATGACAGAACTAATGAACTCATGAACTCACAAAAATGGTTGCCTGCACAAGATCAAACCAATCAAAATTCCAATATGGAGGTGGAGGGATATACAAATCCCATTCAAAGCCAAGGAACTACTGACAGCTGATGGTTATTAGCGGAGGGAAAGTCAGTTTACTTTAGGAGTATGGCCCCAGCTAGATCAATGATTCTCCATTGATGGCCCTATCTCCATGTACATATGGGCCACATTAATTGGGCTTAATGATTTATTTAAAAATGAGGATATGAAGTTGGGAGGAGAGGTAGGAATGGGTGAATATGGTCAAAATACATTGTGTACATGAAATTCTTGAGAAATTAATAAAAATTATACTTGAAAATTCAACTTACCAATGACCTTGTACCTATTTCTTCATGAAGTTTGGGCATATCAACATTTTGACTCATTCGTGAAATCATACGCATTAAGAGTTGAAGCTTTCTACGATTTGGTGGGGGAAGTAACAAACAACATAACTGCAGAGCATTGATGGCAACCCTCTCTAAATGAGGTTGCAGCAAACCTAGAAGGCAAAAAAAAAAAAATCACCCCGAAAAAAATCATCAATGATAATAGGTTTCAAATGAATAGAATACAGTTACATAACAAGGGTAATATAATAGTATTCTATCAATTATGGTTACAAACTTCTACATTCCTTTAAAATACAGCACGATAATATCTGTTGTTTTGCAACTTATTTCTAAGTATTAAAATCTTTCATTTATAAAATAAAGTGACACAGATTAATGAAATTAAAGGAAAAGAAATTAAGTACTTTAAGTAGTATAGAATAAATGTTGGTTATGCCATGACCAAAGTATTATACAATAATTTCTTCTCAAGGAAAGAACAAAGCAATTTCAGAGAAGAAAAGCAAGGAATACAAAGCTGAGTTAGTAAACATTAAAAGTTAACATYGCATGCACCAAAAACAGCCTTACTTTGTGTGCCAGTCAATACAGAAGCAGCTGGAGGTAAAGAATTCTCTGAAAGTTCTATGGCACTTTTGCATAGTCTTTTATTGATTGTGGCACTAGACTCTCCAAGCTTACTTGTACTGCCTTGTCCAACATTTGGTTTCATTATAATTTCAGCCACTGGTTTATTGATATAACTATTCTGTCTTGTACTACTTCTTAAAAGTAAGCTCTGAGATCTACAAAGCTGTTTTGACTTATACTTTCCATTACATAACTCTTCTTGGTCTTGAACAGTCAAAGCAGAGATTCTTTTAAAACCAACACAGTATGGCTGCTGAGCRTTTTCCTCTGAGTGAAGATTAAATAGGGATTTCTCTTTGGGTGCAGACACTAATGATTGCTTACTATTTTGTTCTTCTATGTTCAGAACAGACTGGTAGAAGATATTGGAGTTTTTTTCACTTGAATTCACTGGCACATCTACAATTCCTTCCAGAGAAGAGCACCTTGGTTTGATGTTAGAGGACAGGGCAGTTGCATTACTTAAGCCTATTAAATTATGACAGCTTCCTCCCATTATGTCATTAGCACTAGCTCTTCTGTTTCTTAAATTAACTAGCTGCATTTTCTTGGCATATTTTTCTTGAAATCCTTGATCACTTTTTTGTAGTCTCTTAGTAGAATCCAACTCTTCATTGCTTTTGTCTTTGTTAAGTAGANTTTTCCTCTGAGTGAAGATTAAATAGGGATTTCTCTTTGGGTGCAGACACTAATGATTGCTTACTATTTTGTTCTTCTATGTTCAGAACAGACTGGTAGAAGATATTGGAGTTTTTTTCACTTGAATTCACTGGCACATCTACAATTCCTTCCAGAGAAGAGCACCTTGGTTTGATGTTAGAGGACAGGGCAGTTGCATTACTTAAGCCTATTAAATTATGACAGCTTCCTCCCATTATGTCATTAGCACTAGCTCTTCTGTTTCTTAAATTAACTAGCTGCATTTTCTTGGCATATTTTTCTTGAAATCCTTGATCACTTTTTTGTAGTCTCTTAGTAGAATCCAACTCTTCATTGCTTTTGTCTTTGTTAAGTAGAYTGAGAAGAAGACACTCAGTTGATTTGAAGGAATTCGAATTGCTTAAATCATTGATTTTTGAAGACYGTGGATCATCTTGGATTTTATGTATTCCACTTGTTCTATYTGAAACTGTGATGTAGCCACAAACAACTACCAGAAAATGAAACAAAAATTAAGATACAACTGCAAGACAGTGGACAAAAATAAAACGGAAACAAAGTAAAGTTATAAAAAAGGCATCACTATAATAATATACACTGTTAGTAGATAACACATAGCAGTTGCTTAATGTGGAAGCCATTTCAATAGGACACATGCAACATTCAGTTATAAACATGCAAGACTGACTGGTGGTATTTCCATTTGTGATATAAATCATTTAAAAATTAAATTAACAATACAATCAGGAAAATCAAATCAGAACACACTTAAAAATATTTGTTTTTACTTTTATAAGTACTTGAAAGTCTTTAATTATACAACAACTGTATATATAACAGCACACATATAGTCATCTCAGTGTTTATGAGAAGACTGGCTCCAGGGATGCCAATGGAAAAAAATCTGCAAATTCATGTCTCKTATCTAAATTGGTATACCATGTACATACATGTAACCTAAGCATTTATTTTAAATGCTCTTTAGATTATTCATATAACTCAAGGTAAGCATTATGTACATATTTATTGTTTAGAGAATAATGACAATAACGAAACCAAAACAACAAAAAACACCCTGTAGTTCTATATAGTAGATACATTAAAAAGTAAACATTTTTGATTATGGATTGGTTGGATCCAGAGGTAGACAAAAACAGCACATGAAGATAACTATACCTATACTTGGTATCTTTTCTTGGTTACTGGCATAGAATTACTAAAATCCTTGAATCTCCTGAGTGATAAATGTTGTTATTCAAGAGGAGCTATTGCAACATACATGAATTTGTGCTAATGTAACTCATGGCTAGTCACTTATCTTTATTGCCTACAACCTCTTGTGAAGGGAAGGAAGATGGAGATTGAGATAAGTATCAAGAAAACAAAAACAAACAAAACCAACCAAACAACAACAACAACAACAACAACAACMAAAAACTTAATCAACTACACAATTATACCTAGCTAATAAAACCTACTTAAAATTCTGATACAATGAAGCTAAGGTAGCTCTGGGTTGATGAACACACACAGATGTTCATGGTGTCTTTCCTGAGAGGTTATAGAGGCTCTGTGTCAGCTCTACTCCCTTTCAGGTGTATCTCTTCTCTCTGTCTGTCCCTGAATTCTATCCTTCTTAAAACAAAGTAACAAACATAATTACTTTCCAGGGTTTCATGAGTGAACTACTAAATTATGGAGGAGTTCAAGGGGACCTTTTAATTGGTAGGTAGCTAAGCATAAGTGTAGGGAGCAAAGGGAGCTTATTGGTTGCCAGCACTAGAGGTAAGGGTAGATTTGTGGATATGAGCCTTTCTCCTGTAAGATTAGGGCTAACTCTAGGGAGCTGTGTCAGAACTACATAGGACTATATTACAGTTGATTTCAGAGCAAGCGGTGTTAAAGTATATTTGAACTATTTGATCTGGTATAACCATAGTATTATTAAAATCTGAAATAATTTATATTCTACCACATTCATATTTTCCATGTTTTTAAACTTTCAACTTTAAAGAAACTTAAAGACTTTAATAGAATATATTTAAATATTAAGTAAAATTCACACATACCCAAAATGTTCACAAATAATTCATAATATTCAAATGTAAGTAGAGGTTCTGGGAGATTTAGAAAATAATCTGCAATTGTTTTGAATACATCACGTTCAAATCCAACATAAGTTAGATTATTGGTGTCATTACTTCTTGGCCCTAAGAAACAGAAGGCAAAAGAAATTTCAATTTAAATACAATTAAAAGTATRCTTAAGTTTAAACTTATATTTCATGAAGGAGCTATAGTTAACAATTCACGTTATAACATATGCAATTCATCAATTCATAGCTCTCTTACTCTTTTTAAAGATTTTATTTTATATGAAAGAGTATTTTGCCTGCATGCATATATATGTGTACCACATGCATACCTGGTGTCATAGACCACTGGAACCAGAGTTACAGACAGCTGTCAGCTACCATGTGGGTATTGGGAAGTGAACCTGGCTCCTTTAGAGGAGTAGCCAGTGCTCTTAACCTCCAAGTCATCTCTCTAGCCCCATTTTTTGTTCTTTCACTGGAAGTTACTGTAAGCAGCTTCTGGCTAGCATTTTGTTTTAATATTTTAATRTATGAAAAACTGTACATAAAGCAATATGTATGGTAAAATATGGAATATTTTAAAACCATCAATTATTTTAAAGAGATTTTGTTGCAATTTATTTTGTGAAGACAAGAATACTTAAATGCTAACAAAAACTTTTAAATCATCCTTTGTATGTCAATACTTTCATGAATAAATTTTAATGTATTAATTAGTAGAAAAATCAGTCACAACATGAGCATATCAAGAAGGCTAAATGGAATTGTTTACATGTAAATTCACTACCATTAGATATTGTTCCAAGCTTTTATTATGTTCGATTTTTTTAAATTTTTATTTTATTTTTTTACTTATTCACTTCTTTAACATTTTAAATGATTTTAATATTTTGCCATTATTAAGTATTAGACTTAATACTACTGTTGAAATAACCATGATTATTAATTATTCACTATTGATATATTAAAAACAAAAACTTCTGTACACAGGTTAGAATCCATCAAGTGAAAGTTAAAACTTACACTCTTAGAATTACTTGCTCTGCACTCTCTAATTTAATGGTCTCWAAACCTTCACTTAGGACTCTTAAAAAATCTTCAAGGACATGAAATATATAAAAAAAAATGCAAGCACATGGGAGTCTTGTGGACATCTCCCAAGTGAACAAAATATGCATTCAGATTTTACAGGCACTATTATCAAATATCCTTTTTCCTGAAACAAAGATTGTTTTTTTGCTTTTCTGCCTCCAAATTTTTGTGTATCTTTACATGTAAGCATACACATTACAAAATGATTAAAGAAAAAGCAAATCACATACATAATAGTTTAAAAGCTAATATTAATTTTTATAGAGACCAAACTTGGTATTTCTCTAAAACAGACATAAGAAATATTCTTTGTAGAGAGAATATCTTCTGCCTGTATGGAACCCTGTCAATAAAAATGATAGCTTATAACTTAGGAAGGAAATAGGAGGTGAGACATCTGGGAGGTAGAAGGGATTCTGGGATGGTGCCAGATGGAAGATTTGCCTGGGAAGATGTGATGGGACAGACACATGGTAACTGAGCACAGGTTTTTAGCAACAGGGCAGAATGTAGATCAGAATAAATGGGTTCTATGAAATTATGATTTAGTCAGAAGAGCCTAGCTATATGGTAAATATATTTTGAGTCTGAGTCTTATATCTAAGGGCATAGGGCTGGGATGAACCAAACCTAATTTCTACATTTTTTTTT
>BDUI01006610.1:22333-57658 GCA_002335545.1 Apodemus speciosus
AAAGGGAAACCAAGGAGGGGGGAGGTGGGAGTGTGTTGGGTGGAAGGGCATATACGCGGAGGCAGGGGGTGGGAGGAGGGGTTGGGGGTCTTTGGGGAGGGGGGAAATCGGGAAAGGTTTTACCATTGGCAATGTAAATGAAGAAGATATTCAATAAAAAAAAGAATGTTGGCTCAGGTCCTCATGCTTGAAAGCAAGCACTCTAGTGACTGAGTCATACTATAAGCCTGCCATTTGTTGCTTTGATGATAACTATTGTGACTTAGGTGAGATGGAATTTCAGATTAGTTGTAATTTGTATTTTCCTTAAGGGCTGAAGTCTAATTCAAATATTTATTGGCTATTTGTATTTCATTATTTGAGAGTATCTATTCAGTTAATTAGCCCATTTATTGGTTGGTTGCTTTGGCTTTTGATGTTCAAGTTGTGGAATTCTTTAAAAATTCTAGATATTGAGCAAGATTTTGATTGCTAAGTCTTATTCAATAGAAGGGGGCTCATGTCTGGTACTGCAAACTTTAAAAATAATCCATGTCTAGAGAGGTCATAGACCCCAGGGGAGAACTTACAGTTGCTATTTTGCTAAACTGATATACCTCATATCTATAGAGTAGGATAGATCTCATCCCTCATCAGAGCAGCTATTTTTATTTTTTGCAGTGGATGGAGGTTAAGATGGAGAAACACAGTGCTCAAAATGCAGAGAACAAGTGACTGGTAGGATACTTATTCTCATATGAGAGATTTATAGCACAACACTTACATCCAAGACTCAGGAATCATGAACGAAGAAGGGAAGGGAACATTGTAAAAGTCATCAGTTAAGGAGGACATCGGGGGAGGGGGTAGGTGGGAGTGGGTTGGGTGGAGGGGCATCTTCTTGGAGGCAGGGGGTGGGAGGATGGGTTGGGGGTTTTCTGGGAGGAGGGAAACAGGGAAAGGGTATAACATTTGGAATGTAAATGAATTTTAGAATTTTAAAAATGAAAAAAGGGAATGTGTCTTCAGGACATATCATGTAGTTGTATTCATGAATTTTCAATAGCTGTGCTTGCTACACAAGACTGGTAGACTGGTAAAAGATCAATCTGTCAATATTAAGCGTGGCTGGGGGAGGGTATGCTCACAAGACCCCATCCCTAGTTGAGAAGCTATAGGAAATTGAAAGCTAGAGAGAAAGTCAGTTTTCTTCAGGCCTKAGACCCATGGTAGGTTACCCATGCTACAGTAAACATCCCTATATTCACATTCATGGCGACAACACTAATTAGAAATGAAATTGGAAGGGGAATGTGAAGGGGAAGGATCCTGTAGAAATTGGAGGGAAGAATGAGATGTGAATTGATCAAAAATATGCTTTCATATATTTAGGGAAATAGGTTTGCATTAAATATTTTGTTAACTCGTACAGCAGAGAATGGATTTCTGGATTGGAGTTTTTACAAATTAGACCTTAAGACTAATGTGTTGGTTAGTTTTTTGTTTTTTGTTTGTTTTGTATTTTGGTGTGTGTGTGTGTGTGTGTGTGTGTGTGTGTGTGTGTGTGTGTGAACTTGACACAAACTGGAGTTGTATGGGAAGAATTGACCTCAATTAAGAATTTGTTTCCTTAAGATTGGCCTCTAGATAAATCTTTGGGGGCATTTTATTGATTAATGTGGGAGGTTCCAGGACACTGTGGGTGTGCCACTTCTGGGCAGATGTCCTAGGTAAAACAAAGCAGGCAAGGTTTTGAGAAATCCATACAGAGCAAACCAGTCAGTGTAACCCCATGCCCCTACATCAGCTCCTGCCTACAAAGTCTTTTCTTAAGTTCCAGCCCTTGCTTCTCTTGGTGATGGACTATAACTCTAAACTGAAATAAATAATTTCTTCCTCTAATAGACTTTGGTCATTTTTTTTGTCATAACAATAAAAAGCTGAAGACAGGAAAGCATATAACATGAGTGTGTAATTGAAATTTGTTTATTTAAATTAATATTTTAAGAAACTATAAGTAGCGCATACTCAGAATCATTTAAAGCTACAGTTTTGATATATCATACTTCTACTACTTTTCTGTCTAAGAAAGCATAGCAACAGTATCTTAAGATTATATTAACTAGATGTGTTATGTTTTCCTTCAGCTAACCAGGTTAAATTTCATTCAACTTGATTAGATATGTGGAATAAACATGAACATCAACATCAAAGGAGCTTGTTGCATTTAATGCTGTTAGATGGCTGATATTATTGATTATTATTTGGTTCCAATAGCAGTGAGTAAGAGCATTGCTTTTAGTTGCAAGCTTGTTAAATAGGGCTCATTACACAATTTCAGACAGTGGTTTTGTCAAACTATAGCAAACTATGTAGTCTTTATAAGTGACATATTTTGAAGATTCAGCCTTGGAGACACATCATTAACTCCTGCTCTCTTTTGGAAAGGTCTCAGGACTCCAAGGATAGAAGAGCCAGCACTCTCTCGGGGTCAGCACCTGTACAAAGTATTACTCTTCTTTGTATGGTTGCTGTATTATCTTCCCCTCACACACACACAAATGAGTGTTTTTGTTTGAGTGCCTGTCATTTGCATAGAACTTCATTTAGTCAGTACTTTAAGAAAGAACATTAAAATGTGTGTGATACACACATGGAAAAATAATTTTTACCTGGTTGCTTGGCTGAGGTTACTTTGTGTCTGAAGCAAACCTCTAGCCTTGGAAGGATTAGGCTACCAAAAACAGTATTCTACTATGTGTCCTACGGACATGCAACTTGGCTGTACAACTTCAAGAAATCATATTAATTATCAACAGATGACATGCTTGACCATGTTACTCCACAGATATTTCTGGTACATTTAGATGAAGGGTGTACTCTGCTTCTTTAATTTTGTTTTGTGTTACAATAATAAAGCCTAACCTAGACTCTTTCTTCAGTCTCAGAGTCTATTTTATTTTAAAACCATTGTGTTTAATTTTTGCATGGCTTATTGAATCCTAGCAGTTAAGTCTGTTTATAATTTCATGGTCAAACATAGCAGGACCTAGGAAAGGAAATTATTATTACTTTAATGGCAAAAGCTCTGACAGGCAGAGGTATCAAGTGTCCCGCTCTAAATATGCTGTGCTGGAGGCTGCACCACTAATTGAACACACATTATTTTCTGTATTTCTGCTCCACTGAGAAATGTGACAGAAATGTTGTTGCCTTGGTCACTGTTGGGAAGGCAGAACACCTTTCAGGTGCTATAAATATTTTCCTTTCTCTGATCATGAAATGATGTCTGAAGATGAATAAGATAAAAATAGGTCTCAAGAAAGTAGGCAGAAAACTCAGTCTTGTTTGTCTCCGTTAGCAGGGTCTTTTACTTTTTGGAGAATTTATGTCTGAGTTTGAGTTAGACATGTTATCAGCTTCAGCATGCAAGAGAGAGATGATCCACTAACTGTTGTTGAGGAGGCTCCAAAGAATGAAGGGCAGGGCTCTCCGAGTGCATCAGCTGCGTGGGAGAATTAAGCTCTGGGGGTGGGGGGGTGTTGTGAAGAGTCACTGGAAACTCCGTAGGGTACGCACAGCTAACCCAGTAGTTTATAGGATTTAGAATGAAACTGATTGTTTGCTTCATGCTTTGTGCTTCAAGTATATTGTGTCCTTCACTGGGGACGTTCGTGTGTCATGGATCAAGATCTGAATGACACATTTTTATTCTCACTACTAATTACTGATGGCCATCAGAGTTCTGGTCTACATTTCTTTTATTTTACTCAAACTGCCAAATCTCATTACATCTAAATATTATCATGGTGCTTTAAATTCAACATCTTGAAAACAAAAATGTTCATTTAATGCATATTTATTAGAATCATCAAATATTACTGTAAAAATATATTGATTAATTCTACTGTATCATCTCGACCTTCAGCACTCAACCTGGCTCATCTTAAACAAATAACCACCCCATGTGCAAATTACAGAACACACACCATCTCTGAAATATTTTTTCAAATTTTTCTCAGAGTTAATTATGGTACCATTTCCTTCTTTCAATGTTCTCCCAAATTACACTCTTTTCTCTACTTGACAGGCTTATTTCAGGCTTTGAGTCTCTTTCATACCTGTGATTAAAATGAGATGAAATAGTTTCTCTCCTCTAGCCTGGCTTTTTCCTAATCCAGTTCAAGCTGTACTTGCATAAAATTCACATGAATGTCCACAAAAATCACAGATATCTTGCTATCACCCAACCTTTTGATTGGAGACTTTGACAGATGAGTCCATTAAAGTTTCCTAATATCATGCCTAATGAAGGTTCAACAATTTAATTTATTTTTTGCCAAATGATCTCTCTCTCTCTCTCCTCTCTCCCTCCCTCCCTCCCTCCCTCCCTCCCTGTCCCTTCCTTCCTCTTCCTCCCTCCCTTCCTCCCTCCTTTTTTCCCTCCCTCCCTCTCTTTCTCTTTTGTGAGATATGATTTCTCTGTGTAGCCCAGGCTCTCCTGGAATCCACTCTTTAGACTACTCTGTCCTCAACCTCACAGAGATCTAACTGCCTGTCTCTGCCTTTTGGATGCTTGGGATTAAAGACAAGGCCAGATCATTTATTTTCTTTACTAACTTTCCATTTTCAATTTATTTAACTTTTGCTCATTTTTCTTGGTTTCTTACTGTGAACTAGGTTACATTATACATTATTTTCTAATATACAAATTGAATGCTACAAAGTTCCATCTAAACACAGCTTTTGCTGAAACTGTTTATTTTATGACATTGTGTTGCTAGTTTATTGTTATTTGAAAAATTTATTGATGACTTCTTCTCTGAGCCATGCATTATTTGGCATACAATTCCAGGACACAACCTATCACCAGAAGAAGTCAAATCAGGAACTAAAGGCAGGAACTTGAAGTCATGCCCGTTTGCTGTTCCACACAGCATCTCCATGAAACAAGGAACTCACTTCCTAGCCAAGAAGTATATCAGGAACCATGGCGATCCATGTTTACTAGGTCTAAGCTAGCCTGTTTACTCGCAGGCTAGCTTAAACTTAGCTTGCTTTCGCAAACTGTTCAAGACCACCTTGCTTAGGGACGGTACTGCTCACAGTGGGCTTTGTTAATTGCTACATCAATTAACAATCAAGACGTTGTTAGATACAGACATGTCTAAAGGCCAATCTTACTTGGGCAATACTTCAATTAGTACTCTCTTCACAGGTGATTCTAGGCAATATTAACAGTTAAAGCTAACAGCCAAAGTGATACAAAGCTAACTAATATAGTATTTATTTAATACTTGTTTGGAAATGTTTAAACAATGTTATGCTAGATCATATTAAGGTCCTCAGTGCTTCTAAGTCTAAAATCCAAGTTGGTGTCCCAGGACCCACATAGTAGAAAAAGATAACAAACTCCTGAAAGGTATTCTCTGATCTCCATAAATGCAGCATGGTGGAAGCACTCACATGCGCGCACACACACACACACACACACACACACACACGACTAAATATATAAACCAGCAAATATAATAAAAATCCTTTAATGATACATCTCACTGTTCCTTCTAAAACTCAGATGCTTCAATGAGGTTTTCAGCAAGAGTCCTCTGCAATGCTGCAACTCTAAATTTCCAAAGTCTTAAAAATGTTTATTCTGGCAATACGGCTTTTATGGACAGGGTAGCCTCTCCCCACAATGGCACTCGTGAGTGTGTCTTTGCAGAGCTCTATGTGTAATTTCTGTATCGACTTGCCTCTATCACACTATCAGCTCTAGTGCCACATGGGGTACCGACTTCCCTTCTCATTTCCCACTCCTTTTTTTGAAAAAAGAAACTCAGCTAAATACTTCCTATACACACATTAAAACTATTTCATGAGTTTTATTTGAACCATCATTCATATTTCAGAAAACATTTCTTATTTTGTTTATTTCTTCATCATGATACAAGGTCTTTTACCACTTATTGTTTAGTGAACTTCCTATAGACACTCAAAAGACATAGGAATAGAAAATTACCTGGTTTTTTGTTTGTTTGTTTTTGTTTTTTTGGGTTTTTTTGTTGGTGGTGGTGGGTTTTTTGGTTTTTTTTTTTTTTTTTTTTTTTTTTTTTTTTTTTGCTTTTATTTTTCGTTCAGGGAAAATGTGTTACTATCACCTTCATTCCTGGGGGACATTCCTACTGCTTAGAGGTTAGTTTTGTAGAGTGACTTTCATTTATTTATTTTTTGTTTTCTATCAACACCTGGAAACTGTGAGGACATTTATTTGTTGCCTTTTTATGAGAAAGCTGCCTCCCCTTTTCTTCAGCAACCACAATCTTAATGTTCTCTCTCTCTCTCTCTCTCTCTCTCTCTCTCTCTCTCTCTCTCTCTCGTCTCATGCAGTAGAGACGGCCATAAGCTCTTACTACATAGTTGAGGATAACCTTGCCTCCTGCCTCCACTTTTCTGAGCTAGGCTCTTGCTATGTAGTTCAGCCTAGCCTAGGACTTCCTTTGCAACACAGCCCTTTCTTTAGCTGACATTAGTGATTTCTGATGCACCACACTACTGTGTGTGAGGTGGTTGACTATGCTGTGTCCGTTTTGTAGACAGGCTTTTCTACCGAGCATTTGTGTACTAAAATTGTATGCTCTAAGGTTTCCCCCATCACTCCTTTATCACCTGATTCTTTATGCCACTTTCTTTTCTCTGCTTCAGTTAACTATTTCTCCATTGATTTAAATGCTCGTATGTATTTAGCAATGAATTCTTCAAAAAATGCAGCATCATTCCAACTTTCCATCATTTTAGTGTAATAATCTATTTTCTCATTGTGTTTGAAATCTGCCTAGTTCTTTTTATTAAAAGAAACATTTTTTATTGAACACTGGAAATTTTTTGTTCTGAATGTAGATTTTTTTTTATCATACTCTTTTAGCTGGATCTTGTTTGATACCATTTCAGCAGCAGAGAAATTGGTCTAATGGCATTAATGTTAAGTGGCTGTAGAAATTATAGGTCTTTTTTATTTTATAGTTGACCTGCTATCTGCAATCTAGTCCTCTTGTGACTACTGAGTATAGGGAAGGTTTCTAACAGATTGCTTTTATAGACAGTGCAACAGAGGTGAGATCCTCACCACTAGGTGCTTATAAGTCTTTCTCAATTAACCATCTCATGACTCTACTTTGTCAAAGAAAAACACACTTCTTATTATATTTCTTGGAAGGAGTTGAATATACCTCCACCTGATCTTGACTTTGGATATATATTAGTCCAAGTTCCTAAAAAAAAAAAACACCACAGAAAAACTGCCTATAAAATGGAAAAGTGAGTTTTCTATAGAAGAGAGTTTCATGTTATAGGGAATGTCAAGGGGCTTGGTTTGAAGGAAAAGTTCCAAGACCAATTTACTCTTCAAGGTAAGAGATTCAAATGCCACAAGTAGAACAGAACCCTGAAGCAGAAGAGGCTTCAGTCTCCCCTGACAAAGCTGGGTATCTACTTTTAAGGGTTTCTGATGGGGAGGGCGGTCCTATACTACAAGGCAGCAGGCTTTGTACATATGTGAGCTATGCTATTTGCATGACCCTGTCATCTATTTCTTGTTCATGATGGAGAAAAAGATTGCACTGGGGGTGTGACTGAGTTTGTTAGACTTTTCTGAGCAAAATATGAGGATCCAGGAGCTAACACACTGAACTTTTAAGATAGAAAATCTAGTGAGAGGGGAAAGAAAAATATGAACAAATTTGTTCTGGCAAGCATACTGGTCTGATGTTGTTATTGTTTCTTATTTACTGTGCTTTATTCTTTTGTTTTCCCTTCTAATACATTGTTTTGGTCTATGGCAGTCGTGAATTTAAGATGCAGCAATTATATTCTTAGAGGGAAAGCTATAGCAACTCCACAGAAACATTTTCATCTGTGAGAAATAAAATCCTTCCATAGTGCTGACTACACATTGTTCTCTCCTTGCATTCCTTTTCTTGAAGAGATGATTTTATGGGTTAGTGCATCTCTGTGAAAATTATCTTGTACCAATCTCCCAGGAAAAAAATCCGCCTTGCTGGAATATAATGGTTCTTAAAGAATGGAGCCATTTTTATAAGGAAGTTCAGGTCTTGCTCACATGATGCCAATGAGGTTAATTTTCTTTTCAGATTATCAACTTACTTCACTTATCTTCTGCATAGTGTCAATTAGGAAGATGGATTGCTACTCTATATGGAACTTATTTATTTGGTCCACAAATGAAGAGAGTTTCCAAGAAGAACTTTTGTCTTTCTCATGTGCAGATCTCACAGTGTGCAAAATCAAATTCAGGAAGCAGGAGGGAAGATTAGATTTTAAGATGCATCAGCATTTTATCCTAACCGTCAGAGACTATTGATGTTCCAATTTGAAGAAAAGAAAAATCTCAACTCAGAAAACTATATTCCAACAGGAAATATATTACAAGACTACAAAGCAATTGCTTTTAAAAATGTCTATTTTGATGAAGATGTATAGGGATGTATGGTACTCTCTTCAGGAGGCACTAATTATTCTGTCACGAACTTGATGAGATTTAATTGTGGTCATTATCGCATTGTGTTATTAATTCTAATGAAGATATCCATTTCTACTTTCCTGTCTAGAGGGATTTATTTAAGATCTAATTGTAAAAAAGCAATGGTAGAGAAACAGAAAATGGCCCTGGAGCAGCTGCTTATAAAAAATCCTCCAAGAGCCTCCCTTGTTACACTGTCCAACTTGGTTTTCCCTACCAATATTTTCTACCTTCTTTTCTTAATTTTACCAATTTGTCTACCCATTGTTCCACCCGTTTGTTCATCTATCTTCTATTATACATATATATGAATGTGTCATTTATTAACATTAATTAATTTATCTATCAATAATCAATTTATCATTTTATTTCATTACAAATAAATTACTTATGAAGAAGAGATAAAAGATGAATTTCTGAGGCTTTCCTGGTTCTCCTGTTTTTTAGTTCATCCTGCGTTTCTCTGTTTTGTGAACCCAATTATCCTTCCATATTAACATCTTTTATTAATAGTCTAATTATTGCAGGTCTCCCACTTCCAAAGAATAGCACATGTAGGGTCTGGCAAATATCACTTCAGGACAAATAGCCTCTTCTTATGTTTGTATGCAAGCAACATGCGTTTAACACCAGAATATAGGTTAATATTTATTGTTTATGCAAATGTTAAATGTATACAAGGCAGATGTTTAACATTTTTTAAAAAACTTGAAATTGAACTATGCTTTTCAAGTAGAACTAAGGTATTTGTGTCTTTCCATGCATTTGCCCCGTGACAGGAGAGGTTCTCAATACTGGGTTCATCTCACTCTTAAACTCCTCAATATAACTTTTGACGATTGTTCTTGTCTCATTTGCCCAGGTTTTCCTACAGTGCCATTAGTTACCCACCAGATAAGCATATATTTCATCTTTATAAATTTATTAGGTCTCACTGCCCTCACTTTCTTCTTGGACAAGGCCATAAATTAATCACGCACATTTTGAAATGAGCAGGCCTGGGAATGAGTTAGCGCTCACTCTGCAATGCCGACCTCCCTTCACACTCCTTGTGTCATGGATGTAAGTAGTAACATTTGGCTAAAAGTGAGGCAAGACCCTCCCCATTGAATATATGTGTATAATCATTTTACATACAATATGAGAAAAACAGTGAGTTTTTCTCTCTGGGGAATTATAGCTGTAAGCCCTAAAGTGCTTTGCTCTCAGGCTTCATTTTCCTGGGATCAGCCTTCATCTTCCCGGGGAGCTGATAATATAAAACCTGCCAAATGCCTTTCATGCATAAGCATTGCAGAGATAGAACTGAATCACTGACTTTGCCCTTTGAACAAATTCTCTCTTTGACTTTAAATATGCAATCTAAATTTCTTAGTGATCTCTATGGGTGTGTTTGGGGGACACAGAATATTCAGTATGTTCCCACATAAACCTCCCTCTCCTGTCTCTTCAGCATTGATACTCAAGAATGCACTGGACCACCAATATCTGAATGTACAGAGGAACTGAGATTTTTGTTGTGAGTTGTGTCCTGGTTCCCTCAAAAATTAGGACTCTCAGTCATGATTTATATTTTGGAGAGATGTTTGTGAGGAATGTTCCTTCAGTGTTGCTACATCAAAATGTGTAACTTTTTACCAGTTATCCTGCTTCAGAAGTCAAAGATGTTTCTTTCTTCATCCTGGTGCATAGAATTAAACACAGAGCCTTCTGAATGTGAGCTAAATACTCTATCATTGAGAATTCAAGGCTTGTGCCAGAGTTGGCATTTTCTAGAATGACCCTGCCTGGTAATATGGGTCAAAGATATTGTCTCCATTTTTCTTCTTACTATTTTTAGTATTTATTTCTACCAATTATATTCAGTAATTATTTGTTTAAATGTTCATTTCAACTGCAATAAAAACTTCTGTGAGCAGATAATTTAATCTGTTACTCACTATTGTATTCTTAGTGCCTGGATAATAGAGAAAATTATGGAGATCTTTGTAAGATGGAGAGAAGCTGTAGAAGGTAAGGGGATTATTAGGTTTTTGATCTCCTTAACTCTATGGCTGCAAAACAAAAGTAATTATTGAAAATTAGAAATGAATGGATCAAAAAGGAAGTTTCAGATGCCCCAAAACATGTCTATGGAGATTCAACTAGAAATTTAGATTCTAAATTTCAAGCTAAAGGGAAAATTTGTGTAGAAGGAAGAATCGCCAAAAGATTTTGTAGCCTAAGATGACTAGTAGGTTGAAGATTTGACACTTTGATCTACTAATATGGGTACCAGAAAAAAATATTGCTGTCTTTATATATTTACACCCTGATGAAAAAAGTTGGATAAAAGAAGCAAAAGTTAATGTTTCAGGATGGTGAAGCAAATTAAGACCTGTAGAGTTAATACGATGTTTATCTCCTATGAGCATAATTTTTCAGTTTCAAAGTGGGACAGATTTCTAGTGCTATCTATTCATGATTCAAAAGATTATAAGATACCAGGGAGCAAAGATCCACCCATCTGTTTGGAAGGGGAAATAGCACTTGTATAGTGGTTCCCATGTAAGACCCCAGATTCATAGTATCAGGATGGACAAGGGAAAGAGGATGTTTACACTCAGGGTGATATCCTACTGCATTGCCCTGACGGCAAAGAAAAAGACATGGGCAAACAAAATGATTGCCTCTACAAATAAAGAATTAATGTTTTATGTTTCCACAGACATAATATAAATATTATAAACAAGATAACCAGAATTCTTGGACCAGGAAACAGAAAAATGTAACACACATGGATAATTGAGAATAACTAAGACTATCTAAGAAATTTGAGTGTGTTAACTCTTGAACAACAACCAAGTCTTACATTTGTAGAGCACTGAAGTAGAAGACAAAATCGGCTTAGTATAGATTATGGAGGGCTGTGTACTTATAACCTTCTTTGGTACAAAAAAACCCTTTCTTTTTTTAGACAGGGTCTTACTAATTAACGCTGGCTGAGTTGGAACTTTCTATGTAGACTAGGCTGTCCTAGAATCCAGAGATTTATCTGCCTCTGTCTCTTGAGTAGTGACATAATATCTTCCATGTCTAACTCTTATCCAAAGTTCCTATCTCTGTCAGAAGTCCTGCCTTTTCTCTCCAATATCAGCAAGATATTATGTCACTTAATGCACCACTGTACATAGCACAGGAAAGCATTCTTTCAATGAAAATTACCATTATGGACCACAATTTCCAAGAATCAGACAAGTACTACCGTGATCTAAAGGGGGGGGGTATGAAATGAGACCAAGATATTTACTAGTGATTTTCCCATAGGTCATATCTATGCTGTTTTAGGTAACCAGTAGAATACTTAAATCTGTTTTCTCCTCTTGATTTGCCTACTTAAGAGAACTTTCTTGAAGGTCAACCATGGGAGAATACCACTATATTTATAGATTTCTTAAGTGCAAAGACAAAGGCAACTGAGATAAATTATCCTGATATAAAGTATTTAATTTGGGGGCTGTGGGTGTAGCTTAGTGTTTGTTTAGTCAGTGTATTGGGTGTTTGTTTTGCATGCACAAGTGTTGGGGTGATTGTGTACTGTGTAAAGACTGTCTTTGTGTTATTCAAATGCTATACAGGATGTTGAGAGCATACAGGACTTTGGTAATGATATGGCTACATCATATTTTGTAGACATACCCTCTCTTCCCTTCTGATTGGTTTAATAAAAAGCTTATGGCCTATAACAAAGGAGGAGAGAAAAGGCAGGACTTCTGACAGAGATAGGAACTTTGGATAAGAGTTAGACATGGAAGAATTCTCCAACCATACCCAAAGGAAAAAGCAGGCCAGGAATGAAGGAGAGGTAACTAATGAGTCACATGACAGAACATAGATTAATATGTATAGATTAATTGAAGTTATAAGGACTAGTTGGGAACAAGAGTAAGCTAAGACCTAAAGTTAGAAATAAATATAAGAATCCATGTCAGTTATAGAGATAGGAAAGGCATAGAAAGTCCAAATGGTTTATATACAAGACCTTGAGTTCCTAGTCATGTACAGCATTAAAAGAGACTAGATGAACATCCCTCAAGATACCTAAAATTACCTTAGGAAACAAGCATTCAGATAACTCCAGCCTCAGGTAAGGGTAGCCTCTTGAGAGGAACACATGGTGAAACAACCCAGTTGATCTAGTCAGCCTACAGAACTACAAGAGACAATAAGCTTTCATAACAGACTGTGAAGCTCATCTTTTGTGTGAACTGGGAATAGTCAGGTAATTAAACCAACTTTCTGAGATTCCCAAGCCTCATAATACTGAGAGGTATCCAGCTAAAGCTACATCTTTTGTGCTTTTAAACAGTTCTCTGTAACTTTTTAAAGTTTCTGTGTTGAGTCCTCCCTCATTTTCTCCAAGTCTGTGACACACTGTTCCATGGGGCACTTTCGTCAATGCTCCAACTACGCAGAGGATCTAACTCACTGTTTCTTTCCAAAGTCATTTATATTTCTCAGGAAGTTGTGCAAATGTATTTTATGGAGGATTCCTCTTATAGTATTTTCTTTGTTCAAGAAAATAAAGTTACATAGAAAAAAATAAATGTGTTCTTCCATCCTTTGAGGGGTCCCATAAGCACCTGAGAACTGCATGAAAATATAAAGTCTTGTTTTTGAGAAAATGCTCTATTTTGGGCATACTTTTCCCCAAGATTGAATGCTGATGCTATTTCACCATGGGACGCAGCCATTTCTCAGCAAGGAGGCAATATGTGATAATGATGGCTGATATTTTAAAACTGCTTTTAATGTGTCAAAATGCTTTCACACATGTTTATAAAATTACAGTGCATTAAAAAGAGGAAAGATGCTAGACAATGAAAATTCCAATTCCTTAATTTTCCAAGTAAGAACAGTGTAGAAGCTAGCAGGCAGTTATTTATATATGGCCATTTATGTAGTTGATGTTAGAACCCAGATTCTTGCTCTCCTTTCTCTTTTTATTATATACTGCATGATTTATTTGTATAGATTTTTTCACGAAGTGGATTGTGATAGAATGTCATTACAGAAACTTTTCTACTCATGATTGACTTATTTCCTAATGAATCCACTGAGAATACCATAAGGTAAAATGTATTTAATATAACCAACTTAACCAAATACAATATTTCAGTAAGACAGTATGAAATAAACTGCCAATTATTTATACTCATGATATACTGGCTAATTATAATTTGTAGGTTGTTGGCATTGTTCAACATCTTGAAGGTCCTTTTTGTATATTGCTAGAAAAGGAGATGGTAATATTTCAATGTATTGTGTGGTGGGTGGAATGAAAACTGCCAGAATTAACTCAAATGTTTGAATACTTGGTCACTCATTATGGAAGAGGTGTCTCACTGGGAGACAATTTGAGGTTTCAAAACATCATCTTGTTCCAAATTAGCTCTCTTTGCCTAGTGCTTGAGGAGAAAGGTCCAAGCTCCTAGCTACTGCTTCAATGTCATGCCTGCCTTTCTGCTTCCATACTTCCCACCCTTGTTGATCATAGATTCACCCTTTGAAATTGTAAGCCACAAATAAATCCTTACGTTTCTTTGGTCTTGGTGTCTTATAACAGCAAAAGAAAAGCAACTAAGACAAATGAGTTCTGTTGGGTTCATAATATTTTCTCATCACCAGAAATAAACTATCAAAAATTAATCATGAGATAAAGACCGTGCTAATTTTGCTCTGTGTGTGACTAAATTATCAATAAGAAAATCAAAAGAGAATTCCATGTATCACTGAAACTTTTTTGTAATCTCAGCAGTTTCACTTCTAAGCTCATGAACAGAACTAAATACACATTCACAAATGATTTGCATGCAAACATCTCTACCAGTGTGATTCATAATGGTCAAAGTTTAGAAAGAGCTCAAATGCTCACATTGATCGATGAATAGCTTAAATATGTTATTTCCAAGCAATGTAATATTTTCATTCAGGGGTAGAAAGCAATGATCCCCTAAAACATTGTACAACACAGAATGAAGTATGAGAAGCCAGAACATACAGAACTGTATGGTGCCATTTATATAAAAAATATCCATAGTTGGACTTCTGTATTGGGAGTCAAATATGGAGGCAAAAAGTGGATTAGTGGCTGCTTAGGGCTATAAAGGCCTGGAAAACTGGGAATGACTTCTAAAGGGCACAGGTCTTCTTTTTGGAAATAGGAAAGTGCTCTAAAATTAACTGAACTAATGATCGCACACTTGGAGTATGTTCTTTAAATGGGTTAGTTTTTAGGGAATGGGTTATATCTTTATAATCTATTTCCCACTGAGAAAAGAAAGTATTGTATTTCTTGATGAGGTTAGAGGCCAAGATATAATTTAAAAGTGGTACAGATCCCCAGTGTTCACCAGCACATGAATAGATAATGAAAATGTGGTTTCTATACACAATGGAAGTTTATTCAACTGTAAAAAAGGGAATTTTCAGATAAGTGAATAGAAGTGGAAAAATGTGCTGAGTAAAATAACCCAGAGCCAGACTCAGAAAGATGAATCTTTACAGCACTTTCTACTATATCAAAGAGTAGAGAAAGGCCATTCAGGTGTTCCTTAAGATTGGAGATTCCAGAGAACAGGTGATAAGAAAACATAATGGACCCAGCAGACAGAGGACATGGCTGCCTTGCTGGAGATACATCTTCCTTTAGACCTGCAACTCTGCCTAGGGTAGATCAGGTGCTCCAGACTCCCCTCCCCTATATCCAGAGATAGCTTGACTGCCAGGAGGTCCATCACAATCAGGCTCACAGGAGGGACAGGCTCCAGTCATAGATAGCAAGGCTATCGGAGATAACCAGAGGCAAGAGCAAGAACATCAGAAACAGAAACCAATGATACTTGGCACCATCAGAACCCAGTTATCACATCACAGCAAGCCTGACACACCTTAAAAACAAGATGCTGACCTAAAATCCCATCTCATGGAGATGATAGAGGACCTTAAGAAGGACATAAATAACTCCCTTAAAGAAGACAGAAGAACACAGGTAATCAGGTAGAGGCCCTTAAAGAGGAAACACATAAGTCTCTTATAGTGGTAGAAGAAAATATAATTAAACCGGTGAAGAAATTGAACAAAACCATCTAGGATCTAAAAGTGGAAATATAAACATTAAATAAAACACAAAGGCTGACAACTCTGGAAACTTCGGAGATCAGGAATTACAGATGCAAGCATCACCAACAGAATACAAGAGATAGAAGAGAAAATTTCAGGTGTAGAACACACCATAGAGGATATTGACACAACAGCCAAAGAAAGTACAAAGTAGAAAAAAAAAACCTCTTAACCCAAAAAATCCAGGAGATTCAGGACATAATGAAAAGACCAAACCAAAGAATAATAAGAATAGAAGAGAGTGAAGATTCCCAATTCAAAGGGCCTGCAAATATCTTCACTAAAATAATAGAACCTAAAGAAAGAGTTGTCCATAAGTATATAAGAAGCCTACAGAATACCAAATAGATTGGATCAGAAAAGAAATTTCTCCTGTCATATAATAATCAAAACACTAAATACACAGAACAAAGAAAGAATATTAAAAGCAGTAAGATAAAAAGGCCAAATAACATATAAGGACAGACCTATCAGAATTAACAGAGACTTCTCAGCAGAAGATCTTGGACAGATGTCATGCAGAACCTAAGAGAACAAAAATGCCAGCCCAGGCTACTATATCTATCAAAACTCTCAATATCTTAGGTTAGAGGATAACCTAAGATATTCTATGACAAAACCAAATTTAAACATCATCTTTCCACTAATCCAGCCCTACAGAGGATAATAGAAGGAAAATTCMAATACATGGAGGGAAACTACACCCAAGAAAAACCAAGAAATTAATCATCTCACAACAAACCCAAGAGAACCACACAAATATAGTACCACTTCTAACAACAAAAATAACAGGAATCGACACTAATTGGTATTTAATATCTCTCAACATCAGTGAACTCCACTCCCCAATAAAAGACATAGACTAACAGACTTGGATACATWAAGAGGACTCAGTGTTTTGCTGCATACAGGAAAGAAACCCCAGTGACAAAGATAGACACTATCTCAGAGTAAAAGGCTGGAAAAAAGTTCCAAGCAAATGGTCCCAGGAAACAAACCAGAGTAGCCATTCTAATATCCAATAGAATAGACTTTCAACCAAAAGTCATCAAAAAGAAATGGGGAAGGACACTTTAAACTCATCAAAGGAAAAATCCACCAAGATGATTTCTCAATTCTGAACATCCATACCCCAAATGCAAAGGCACCCACATTTGTAAAAGAAACATTACTAAAGCACAAAACACACAATGAACCTCACACAATAATAGTGGGACACTCCAGCACCCCACTCTCACCAATGGAAAGCTCATGGAAACAGAAACCAAACAAAGACACAGTGTAATTAACAGAAGTTTATGAACCATTTCATTCTAAAACAAAAGAATATATCTCCTTCTCAGCACCTCATAGTATGTTCTCCAAAACTGACCATATAATCTGTGACAAAACAAGCCTGAACAGATAAAATAAGATTGAAATAATCTCATTCATTCTATCAATTAGCATGGACTAAGGCTGGTTTCCATAACAACAAAAAAACAACAGAAAACCCATATATTCATAGACACAGAATAATGCTCCTCTCAATGATAACTTGGTYAGGGAAGAAATAAAGAAAATAAAGACTTGCTAGAATTCAATGAAAATGAAGGCACAGCATACCCAAACTTATGGCACCCAATGAAAGCAGTGCTAAGGTGAAAATTCTAAGCACTGAGAACCTTAATAAAGAAATTGGAGATATCTTACACCAGCAACTTTATAGCAATCTGTAGATGTGCTCTCCAGCACAGCTCTAGAACAAAAAGAAGCAATCAAACACCATAGGAGTAGTCAGTAGAAAATAATCAAACTCAGGGCTGAAAACAGTCAGTTATAAACAATTAGAACTATACAAAGAATCAACAAAACTAAGAGCTATTTCTTTGAGAAAATCATTAAGATAGATAAACCCTTAGCCAAAGTAACTAAAGGGAATAGGGGAAGTATCCAAATTAATAAATTTGGAAATCCAACGGGAGACATAAAGACAGAAACTGAGGAAATTCAAAAAAAATCTCAGATCCTACTACAAAAGTCTATAGTCAACAAAACTGGAAAATGGATGGTACCAAAGTTAAATCAGGACCAAATAAACTATCTAAACAGCCCTATAACCCCTAAAAAAATAGAAGAGATCATTAAAAAAATCCCCCAACCAAACAAAAGCCCAGGGCAAGATGGGTTTATTACAGAATTCTATCAGACCTTCAAAGAAGATGTAATACCAATACTTCACAAACTATTCCACAAAATAGAAACAGAAGGAACACTACCTAATTCTTTCTATGAAGCCACAGTTATTTTGATACCTAAACCACACAAAGACCCAACAAAGAAAGAGAACTTCAGACCAATTTTCCTCATAAATATTAATGCAAAAATACTCAATAATATTCTTACAAACTGAATCCAAGAACACATCAGAATGATCATTTACCATGATCAAGTAGGCTTCATCCTACGGATGCAAGGATGGTTCAATATACAGAAATCCATCAATGTAATCCACTACATAATCAAACTCAACGGAAAAAAAACCAACATGATCATCTCAATAGATGCTGAAAAATCCTTTGACAAGATACAATACCCTTTCATGTTAACAGTCTAGGAAAGATCAAAAATTCAAATTGCATATACACAATAAAAATAATATACAGCAAACCAGCAGCCAACATCAAATTAAATGGAGAGATATTTGAAGCAATCACACTAAAATCAGCAAAAAGGCAAGGCTGTCCACTCTCTCCCTATATATTCAATACAGTATTCTAAGTTCTAGCTAGAGCAATTAGACTGCAAATGGAGGTCAAAGGGATTCAAATTGGAAAGGAAGAAGTCAAGATTTCATTATTTGCAGGTGATATTATAGTATATATGAGTGACCCTACAGTTCATAATTTCAGAAAAGTGGCTAGATGTAAAATTAACTCAAACAAATAAGTAGCCTTCCTCTATACAATGGATAAACAGGCTGAGAAAGAAATTAGGGAAACAACACACTTCACAATAAATAGGCACAAATAATATAAAATATCTTGATGTAATTCCAGCCTAGCAAGTGAAATATCTGTATCACAAAATCTTCAAGTCTCTGAAGAAAGAAATTGAAGAAGACTTCAGAAGAACTGAAAGATCTCCCATGCCCATGGATTAGTAGGATTAATATAGTAAAACTGGACATTTTCCTGAAAGCAATCTACAGATTCAATGGAATCCCCCATCAAAATTCTAACCCAATTCTTCACAGCTATAGAAAAAGTAATTTTCAAATTCATCTGGAATAACAAAAAACCCAGGAGAGTTAAAACAATTTTTAACAATAAAAGAACTGCTGGGGGAATCACCATCCTTGACCTCAAGCTGTATTACATGCAGTAGTGATAGAAAGTTGATGGTGTTGGTACAGAGACAGACAGGTAGATGAGTGGAATAGAACTGAAGACTCAGAAGTAAACACACAGACCTATGGTCACTTGATCTTTCACACAGAAGTCAAAACCATACCATGGAAAAAAGTTGACATTCTCAACAAATGGTACAGGTCTAACTGGCAGTCTGCATGTATAATGCAAATTGATCCATCTTTATCTCCTTGTACACAGCTCAAGTACAAGTTGATCAAGGACCTCTGAATCAAACCAGATATACTTAATCTAATAGAAGAGAAAGTCAGAAAGACCCACATCTAAGATCAACAATTGACAATGTCACCACATGAAATCAAAAAGTTTCTATATGGCAAAAGACTTTTTCAGTAGTACAAAACAGCAACCTACAGATCGGGAGAAGATCTTTACCAACCCTACATCTGATAGAGTGCTAATATCCAAAATATACAAAGACTCAAGAATTTACACTCTAGAAAACCAAATAACACAATTAAGAAAGGGGGTACAGAGATAAAGAAAGAATTCACAACTGAGGAATACTGGATGGCTGAGAAGCATCTAAAGAAATGCTCAACACCCTTAATCAACAGGGAAATGCAAATCAAAGCTACCCTGAGATTCCACCTTACACCAGTCAGAATGGCTAAGATCCAAAACTGAGGTGAAAGCAGATGCTGGCGAGGATGTGGAGAAAGATGAACACTCCTACACTGCTGGTGGGATTGAAAGCTGGTACAATCACTCTGGAAATCAATGTGGCAGTTCCTCAGAAATACGGAAATAGTTCTACCTGAAGATCCAACTATACCACTCCTGGACATATACCTAAAAAATGCTTCAACATATAACAAGGACATGTGTTCCACTATGTTCATCACAGCCTTATTTATAATAGCCAGAAGTTGGAAACAACCCAGATGTCCCTCAACTGAAAAATGGATAAAGAAAATGTGGTAACTTTATACAGTGGAATACTACTCAGCCATTAACAACAATGACTTCTTGCAGCAAATGGATAGAACTAGAAAATATCCTGAGTCAGGTAACCCAGACTCCAAAGGAGGAACATGGTATGTACTCACTAATAAGTGGATATTAGTCCAATAGCTCCTAGGGCCCATGCTAGAGGTCACAGACCATATAAAGCTTAACAAGATCGTCAAAGTGTGAATGCTTCAAGCCCACTTAGAAAGGGGAACAAAAGAATTTAGGAAGGCAGAGGGAGGGAGGGAACTGGGTGAGAGAGGGGAGGGAGAGGCAAAAAGAGGGGGCAGGATCAGATATGGGAAGAGACAGGAATGAAGTCAAGGGGGCCAGGAAAATGAATAGAAATACGTAGCAGTAGGGGTGCAGCATGGGAGAGCCACTAGAAAGCCATATAAAGTCCCAGATGCCAGGGAAATGAGAGATTTCCAGGACCCAATGATGATGACATCAGCTGAAATACCCAACAAAAGGGAGATAAAACTGTAGAGATCACCTCCAGTAAAGCGGTATAGTCCATGGTTGAGGGATGGGGCCACCAACCAATATCAAATTCTTTAACCCAGAATAGTTCATGTCTAAAGGAAATTCAGGGGTGAAAAATGGAGCAGAGACAGAAGGAAAGGCAGAGACTGCTCCACCTTGGGATCCATCCCACCTGCAGATGCCAAACCCAACACTATTACTGATGCCCAAAAGTGCTTGCACACAGTAGTCTGGTATAGCTGTCCTCCCAGAGTCTCTGCCAGCATCTGATTAACACAGATGCAGATACTCACAGCAAATCATTGGACTGGCCTTGGGGACCCCAGTGGAAAAGTTAAGGGGAGGACTGAAGGAGCTAAAGGGGATTGACACCCCATAGGAACAAAAACAATATCAACTAACTGGACCACTCAGAGTTCCCAGGGACTTAACCACCAACCAAAGAGTATATACGGGCCATGGCTCCAGCTACATATGTAGCAGACTACCTGGCATCAATGAGAGGGGAGTCGCCTGGTCCCGTGGAGGCCTGTTCGAGTTCACCTTCAGAGTAAAGGTGGGTGTTCGAGGGTTGAGGCAGGAGTGGGTGAGTGGGCGTGTGGGGAAGCGCCCGCTCAGAGGCAAAGGGGCAGGGGGATGCCATGGGAGGTTTGTGGAAGGGAGACTGGGAACAGGGACAGTGTTTGAAGTGTAAATAAATAAAATAGTAAAAAATAACTGTTGATTATGAATAAGAACTCTAAACAAACTAACATTACTCATACTATTATTAGCATGGGACATCATGTTTGAGTACATAGTACAGCAGGGTGCACTTGAACTTTTTTGTTGTGTTTATATATGATGTGTATGGACATGTTTCTGTGCAGTATCTGTGTTTGTGTGTATGTATGTATGTGTGCATGTAGGACAGAATTTGATGTGACTTCCTGACATGTTATAAGTTTTGTTTCTCTTCTTAAGACAATTCTGTCACAATTCACGTAGGTTGGCTAGCCAGTGAGTCCCAGTGAAGCACCTGCCCTTGCTTTCCCAGAACTGGGATTCAGGAACATGCAACCATACCCTGATGTTTTCCATGGGTTCTCGGGATTGAACTCAGGGGTTTACRCTTGTGTAGTGAGTACTTTACCGAGCCTTTGCCATAGCCACAGCTTGAAWTTTTTTCTGATCTGTTTTTCACCTGAAATTAATAATTTATATGTGTCTCCAGTTTACCCAAAACATCAATGAATGAGACATAGATGCCAAAGCATTAGAACAAAGGTGTCTTGGGAACCTAAAACATTTTTTAAATTGACCAAAGGATCTTAGAACTTCTAGAATTCTGATGACTTCAAAAATCACAGAGTCGGTAACTTAATTATCAAGCTCTCCAGAATAAGTATGATATGGAACACATTTGGAAGGGCTAGGACAATTCTCTAGAGCAGATTTCGTAGGACAGCATGAGCTGATTCCTCTCACAACAGCTTTTAGATGGAGACAGGCATAGTTGACATGGGTTGCACCAGGGGGCTCTTCATGTGTAACTTGGGATACAGATACACGTGTCAATAAGATGAATTCGTCCTACTAAATGCTTTGAAAATATCTTTCTTGTATTTAAACATTACTTTCAATTGTTCATATGGCATCTTTATGTTGCTCTCAAGATCATTTTCTTTCATGTTTTGTTCCTTAGATTGTCCCAGGCTCCCTTACATCTTTTGAAAAGAATGAACCTCTTTGCTTAYGGAATTCTGACTCCTGTTTTTAATAATCCTTCACAAAATGCTCTTCTGCTTTATCATGTGATTATAACATTTATGTCCTGCTTGGACTTTAACTGATCATTTACTACACTGTGGTCAAATGTATTTAAATTAATTATTTAAATTATTCAAACATATTTAAATTTCTCCTCTGTCTTCCTCTATCTCCAAGGGTGTTGTGAATGTTCCAGAATGAGATGGGTGATGTGAAGCTAATATGAGTGTTAACACTCAAGAGACGAGGATAGTGGAAAAGTCAAAACCCTGAGAAATGTTTCTTTTTTAATCCAAGAAATGGGGAGCTATGAGGCAGGATATTATTTCATAACATCCTGTTATAAACTATAGTCATAAAGGTCTTGAGGATCAGGGAGAAAACGGAGACTGTGAAGAAAGAGGAGATATTACAAAGAATGCAACCAAGAAATAAAATAAACAGCATATGTCAATGCTAAAGTGTCTTATGTGGGAGTGAGATGTCTGGGATGTCATCACTGAGATGTCTTTGAACTAGAAAGAGGTGTCAATTTTCCAGTATCTCCAACTGCAGATTGTAGCTGTCAGACGTGTAAGCTCTTCTGGAGAAAGGCAGACGTGCACTATGTCAGATGTAGGCTGGTGTGAGAATTTTAAAGGATGAAGAGGAACCAACCAAAGAGGAGGTTACAGTGTAATGATGAGAGAGTGAGTCGCATGAGAGAAGATGAACTGTAAGGATCATTTGCCTCAAAGCCAACATCAGGGAACTGTGGGCATGCTAATGAAATGGCTGCATGATTTGTGTCCCTTGGCAATGTCAGTGAACTCAGAATTAGCCATGAGGTCTGCTGTCTGGACAGAGGTTCTGATTTGCTTTAAAGAAAATGGAAAGTAGGAATTGGAATTCCTCAGGTAGATGATAATGGTGTGAGACATTTCCCTAGTTTGTGGTTTCTTTTTAATGTGTGTGTATACATGTGTGCATGCATGTATTTGTGCATGTGTGTATACATGTATACATGTTTGTGTGCATATATGTGTATGTATACAGGTACATGTGCTTGTATATGTGTGTATACATGCATGTGGAGGCTAGAGATCAGTACTTGGTGTCTTCCTCAATCACTTTCCATCTTATGTTCTGAGACAGAGTCTCTCACTCTGGGCCTGGTGCTCCAGTTTGACTAGACTGGCTGGTCAGTGTGTTCTGGGTACCCTCCTCGTCCCAAAGAGAGAACACCTTAGCACTGTATTTGCTGGTGTGTGCTGACACTTCTGGCAATTTTGCCTTTGTGACAGGCACTTTAACTACTATGCCATCTCTCATCCCTCACTTTTATTGTTTTATGATAGACACTTAAAAAATATTTAATACATTAGTATACTAAGGCTTGAATTTTACTAGTATCATAGTATAAAGTCAGTTGCTCTCATAGCCTTTTAAAATCTCAGTGTATTCTGCATCTGGTAGTGGCTGTGCCAAGCAACCACCTCTTTGGGCCAATGATAGAGTCACTTTCCCACCTCATCATAGGAAAGAGAATCAGTCAAAAGCTGTCAGTAGACACAGGACTACAATAATTCAGGTAATTAAGAAAAACGTTGAGTTGTGTGCCTGGGACCTGAAAGAGGAGGGCTATGAACTGGGAAGTGGAAAAAGTGGAGGAAGGCTTGAACGAGACAGTATTAAGTTTGCAATCTGTGACCAATAAAGTTAATAAGGTGAAACCCCATATTTTAAACCCACATTAACCATGTGCACTTACAAAGTTATCCCTCACAGCTCCCTCCTGCTCCGGTTAATCTCAGCTGAATATCAAAATATACTTTAAGTGCAAGGCATACAATGATTAAATTGGGAAAGTTGTCTTTAGAATTATAATGCATGAAAATCACCCAGGACATGTTCATATAGAAGAGATTCTGGAAGCCATATCTCGGATTCTGGTTCAGTCAGCCGGAACTCAAGAGCACCACTGTGTTCTGAGTACTGCTCCAGCCACCCTGGGAGGCTCACACTGAACCTTATTCTCTTGCTGCATTAGCTTATCTATAGCTCTAAGCTAAATTTGTCTCAGATAAAATGACCCCAGGAGGAAAATGGGTGCATGTGACTGATGTGTGGTGGACATAGCTAGTCATGAAAAGGTGGTTATCATAAATACATTTCCCACCCAACCCCTGTTTTTCTCTTGCTACTTAATCTGGGATGTGCTGTTTATCTGATTATTCCTCCAAACCCATGTGAGAATTTAATTCACAAATATTTCTCCAAATCCACAGGAGAATTTAATTCACAATGTCATATAAAAAAGCTATGGATGAAAACCATTCTACTGTGTTGTTTAGAAGGCACACCTTCAGAAAGTGATTAAAGTTAGATAAAGCCATTAGAACAAAGTGTCTTAGTAAAATCTTGGTGGAAATGAGCATAGACACTCATGTTGTCTCTTGCCACATGCCACTTGGTTTGCCAAGCCAGAGGGCAGATAAGAGACTGAGAATTTACCCATTCCAAGCCATGATCCAAGTTCTAAAGTCTTGGATATTTCATTACAGTATGAAAATTAGAGTAATGTAGTTACCCTAACCTTACTCACTCCTTTATCATGCCATTTGTAGATCAGTAAATATTGTGCCATTGGAGATCCCAAAACATTGTTTTAGCACAGCTACATCACCCAATTTGCTATAGGATAACTAACCTTCCAAATGAATTTGATTTCCTTCTTCTGTACAAAGCATTCAAGTTAATTTAAAATTAAGAGATGAAAGCCATATCCTTGACTTGACATTTAAACACCTCTGAAATTGAGCCTTTGTCCTCCAGGATAATTCTGTTCACTCTCCTTAAAATTGTCTTTTTCAGAAGTATAGTATGAGTGTTGTGTCTGCTAATAAACCAGACATAATGGAGGACATCACCCATGTCCACATCTTCCCATTTCCACCTGAAGTTAAGGACCAGGTATGAAGATGAAGCAGTGATAAGCCAAAAAAAAAAAACCTTAGTGGTCTTCTGTCTCCAAAGAAAAACATCCTGCTCATTGATATTTGTCAAGGCACATGATTTAAGGACTCCTACTATAACTGATTAAAAGCTCCCAATGTAATGGCATTGAGCGTGTAGTTTGGAAGAATGAATCTATTTTTTAATTAAATTAAAAAATTTAAATTTAACTTATTCACATTCTATTCCACTCGCTGCCCCCTCCTGSTCACCCCCTTCCACAATTCTTCCTCCCTTCCCTCTCTCATTCTCTTCTGAGCAGGTGGGGGCCCCTGGTATCCCCCCATCTAGCACTTCAAGTCTCTTCGAGGCTAGGCATTTCCTTTCCCACGTAGGTCAGACAAGGCAGCTTAGCTAGTAGAACATATCCCACATACAGACAACAGCTTTTGGGACAGATCCCACTCCAGTTGTTCGGGACCCACATAAAGGCTAAGCTGCACATCTGCTACATATGAGTGGGGAGACCTAGGTCGAGTCTGTGGATGCTCTTTGGTGGGTGGTTTTGACTCTGAGAACCCCAAGGGTTCAGATTAGTTGACTCTGTTGGTCTTCCTGTGGAATTTCTATCCCCTTTGGGGCCACCAATCCTTCCTCCTATTCTTCCATAAGAGTCCCCAGGCTCCATCCATTGTTTGGATGTGGGTGTCTATCTGTCTGAGTCAGCTGCTTTGTGGAGCCTCTCAGAGGACAACATGTTCTGCTTGCTCAACAGAGTATTATTACTAGTGTCTGGGATTGATGCTTGCCGATGGGATGGGCCAGTTATTTGTTGGCCATTCCCTCAGTCTCTGCTCCATCTCTCATGCCTGCATTTCTTGTAGACAGGATAATTTTTAGGTTCAAAGTTTTGTGGGTGAATCGATGTCTCTACTGCTCCACTGGGGTACCTGTCAAGCTAAAGAAGTTCTTCAGGTTCCATATCTCCAATGAGCTGCCCCTAACCTCCTCACCCTCATCAATTGCAGATTTTTAAATTTATTTTCATGGCCACCTAGCCATTTTTCCTTGCTTTCCCCATACCCGATCCTGAATTCCCCATTTCCATCTACAGTCACCTCCCTCCCAGTTCCCTCCTTTTATCTGCCTCTAATGACTATTTTATTCCTCCTTCTAAGTGAGATTCAAGCTTCCACTCTTGGGTCTTTCTTCTTGTTTAGCTTCTTTGGGTCTGTGGAGTGTAACATGGCACCTGTATTTTATGGCTAATATCTACGTATAAGTGAGTACATACCACACATGTCCTTTTGGGACTGGGTTGCCTCACTCAGGATGATATTCTACCCATTTGCCTGCAAAATTCATATCTTGGTCTTAATAGCTAAATAGTATTCCATAGTGTAGATGTACCACATTTTCTTTATCCATGCTGATCAGAACATATAGTTTTCTAGTTTCTGGCTATTACAAATAAAGCTGCTATGAACATAACTGAGCAAGAATTGTTGCGAGATGTTGGAGCATCTTTTGAGTACATGCCCAGGAGTRGTATAGCTGGATCTTGAGGTAGAACTAGTCCGGGTTTTCTGAGAAAATGTCAAATTGATTTCCAAAGTATTTGTACAAGTTTGCACCCCCACCAACTAAGGAGGCACACTCTCCTTGCTCCAAAATCTTATCAGCATGTGCTATCTTTTGAATTTTTGATCTTAGCCATTCTGATGGATGTATAGATGGAACCACATAGGTCTTTTTTGATTTGCATTTCCCCGATGACTAAGTACTTTGAATATTTTTATGCATGTTTCTCAGCCATTCGAGATTCCTCTATTAAGAATTCTCCATTTAGTTCTGTATCCCATTTTTAAATTAGGTTATTTGGGTTATTGGTGCCTAACTTCTTGAGTTTTTTTTAAATAAATTTTGGATATTAACCCTCTGTCAGATGTAGGGTTGATGAATATCCTTTCTGAATCTGTAGGCTGTTGATCTGTCTTATTGACATTGTCCCTTGTCTTACAGAAGCTTTTCAGTTTCATGAAGTCCCATTTATCAATTGTTGATTTTTATAGCCTGAGCCATTGGTGTTCTGATCAGGAACTTGTCTCCATCCCACTCTTATGAATTGGCAGGACATCCAGACAAAAAGTAAGCAGAGAAACAATGAAACTAATAGACATTATGGATCAAATGGACCTAATAGACATCTACAGAATATTTCACCCAAATACAAAAGAATACACCTTTTTCTCAGCACCTCTTGGATTCTTCTCCAAAGCTGGCCATACAGTCTGTCACAAAGCAAGCCTTAACAGATATAAGAAAATTGAAATGACACTTTGTACCTTTTTAGATCGCCATGGGTTAAAGATAGACTTCAACAGCCACAGAAACACTGGAAAGCCTGCACACTCATGGACATTGAACAACTCTATTCAATGATCTCTGGGTCAGGGAAGAAATAAAGAAAGAGACTAAAGACTTTCTAGAATTCAATTAAAATGAAGGCACAATTTATCCAAATTTATGGAACACAATGAAAGCAGTACTAAGAGGAAGGTTCATAGCACTAAGTGCCTCCATAAAGAAATTAGAAAATTCTCATAACAGCAATTTAAAAGTACACCTAAAAGCTCTAGAAAAAAGATGTAAGCACACCAAAGAGGAGTAGAAGGTAGGAAATAGTCAAATCAGGACTGAAATCAGTAAGTTAGAAACAAAAATGAAACCAAGAAGTGGTTCTTTKGGAAAATAAGCAAGGTAAGTAAACCCTTGGCCAAACTAACCAAGGGACAGAGACACAGTTTCCAAATAAACAAAACCAGCAATGAAAAGTGAGGTGTGATAATTGATACTGAGGAAATTCAAAGAATCATTAGATCTTACTTCAAAAACCTATACTCCACAAAATTAGAAAATCTTAACAAAATGGACAGGTAGCACTTACCAGCATTAAGTCAAGATCAGGTAAAATATTTAAACAGCTTCATAAGCCCTAATGAAATAGAAGCAGTTATTAAAAGTCTCCCAACCAAAAAATAGCAGCTCAGGGCCAGACGGTTTTATTGCAGAATTCTATCAGACGTTCAAAGAAGAGCTAATTCCAACACTCCTCAAACTATTCCACAAAATAGAAAGAGAAGAATGAACCTATATAAGGCAACTCATTGCTTGAAATTACTTTCTGTTCTTTGTATATACCACAATGGTGTGTCTACTTACAAGAGACACTCCATATGTCTCATCTATAATGGTCACTGAATATTAGTATACATGCATATATTGTTCTACCTGGAAAGGTCTGCATGGTTTGGTGACAGTTAGAACAATGGCTATTGCCCCATGACATATTCAGAAGTCTGGCAGTAGCTGCTAAAATCTAGTTGTTAAGACATGTGTATTGTACTCCTGGAACTGTCAAGGCCCATATCCTTTCTACCAGTGACCTAATCCCTCTTTCTGATGCTTATTACATCCATTAATCTTAAACACGAGGTTAAGAGGAAACCATGTGGTTCTTGGATGTATTGGGGCTCTGCAATTGCTGCTCAGAGAAAGCCTATAGTTCCCAATTTGGCCAACTGGATATAATATAGGGTTTCCCCACCCCTAATCTAGGAGCTCAAGGAGAACTGAGCTGAACAGCAGGTATGACCTTTTGTATGTCAAGTTCTTTCCTTTACTCATTCCCCTTCTACCATTAAATACATTCACATGAGTCTCAGAGGTTGTTGAAGAGATCTTAGAGAACTTCCTAGCTTTACTCTGACCAAGAGTCCCTGCCCTCGGGTGCCTAGCTTGACCTATTTGCTTATTTTTAAACCTGTTATGTCTCTATGCTACCAATTTTAAGGGGTTAGAAGGGTCGTCTTGTTATTTTTTCTGTTCTCCTCTGGCTTCTATTTTCTTTAACAAGGAGCTTGAGTTTCCATTTTCTCCACGTAGCTCATTTATCTTATATTCTGAGTGCTTTTCACAATTACTATAGGGTATTTAAACTCACGAACAAATGTATTATTTATTTCCTCCACAGGTATAATGAAAGAGAAAAAGGCAGACACAAAAATATTAGACTTTGATTCTAGGACTCAGCAGAAAAGTAATGAATCCCCCAATCCCTCAAAACCTCTGACACGAGGTTCCATACACACTTCGCTTAAGTGGTTCAAGCCACTCTGTGCAGACACACCTTCTCCTCTGCTGATAAGCTTTCTCTCTCTGCACAAATGCTACCTTTTCCTGTTTCATAGGAACATAAGTTGAGGGGGAAGGTCTTTAAATCATATATATATATATATATATATATATATATATATATATTCAAGTTTTTAAGATTGTAGTTACAAAGACGTCAGCTTTGAGATTGAAACTGGACTTCTTAAGTCCTGTTTCCTCTTGCACAAGGAGATTCACATTAATATCAATGGTGGGAAAGGCAACAGAGGGATAGGTAGAAGGAAAAGCTCCACCTCTTAACATATTAAACAGTTAGATATGTGGTCAGTTTAATTCTGAATCTAATATATACTTGCTGTCCTTTGTCCATAGGAAAAAAGTGGTATTTTGCCAATAGGTACAGCTACTTTGCTTACAAAATGACTATATTTTCAGTGTTACTGCTTTAGACAAGAATGGTGCCTGTACTTGGCAGAATCCCTCACTCATTTTCTAACTGAAGAGAGAATGAGTCCCTATCTACATGGTAGATTCACTTACTGTCTCTGATATGAAATGCACAGATATGGTTGAATGTGACCTCAAAATTCATATCTTGACAAAAACTGCAGCACAGTAAGTTTTGGAGACAGTGCCTAACAGGAGACTAGGAGGGCTCTATCTTCATGCATAGGACGCACTGGACGTAACATGAGCCTGAGGCTGAGAACTTGACTTGATCTCTTGCTTGCCCAAACATGTTTCCTTGCTGTGGTGTATGAGAGTAGTTCATGCCTGTGGACTTCCCAACCAGAAGCTGATTACATTTTTACTGTGTGTCAATTACCCAGACCTTGATAATCATGTATAAAAACAAAAATGTAATAAAAAGGGCAGAAAGCACCTTTAACATCAGTATTCAGCACATTTGACTAAGATTCCTTATTAATTCTTATTTTTTCATTATCAAACTGTTGCTCTGTTGTCGGGGACCTAGAATGCAAAAGGATAGCCGGCAATTCCTTGTTCACTTCCCACTGTGGACAGCTCTCTCATTTCAACTCTCTCATACACACTCAAAGCCCAGCTTAAATACTATTTTTTCCCTAAGTGACACATCTGTAGCCTGTAGTTATTCTGTACTTTTGCACAGTGCTCTTATAGCATGCCTTTAAAGTAGTGACTGCCATCATTCTGTTCCTTGCATCTTACTATACTTAGCATGATGACTTCCTTGAAAGCATTTCGATTGTCAGATAAGTGTTTCTGCAGTACTGGAGATGACAGTTTTCAGGCTCATTCCAAAGCTTTGATTACATATTAGAATCTACAGTTCAGAATCTGGGTATCTGTGGATGAGGCAGTCATCAACATACTGGGAGTGAAGACCCCTGACTACCTTGCTTTCCCATCCTTGAAACTGTAGATGACTCAGCAACTGTCTGGATGGCAGCTCTTCCAGGGAGAAAACATGGAATAGCTGGGAAGAACCTGCCTCCTTCAGCATCTTAAATATTTAGGAAGTAATCTTCTCACTGGGCATCTCTAAATTATTTACAGTGCCTTGCCCTGTAGTCAGTTCTCGCCACAGGTTTTGAAAGTCTGGCTCCTTTCTTCTCAGAAGCGAGTAGGTTTATAGCTTAATCAAAATGACTCTTACCTAAGGCACTAGGCCTATTATAAACCACATCCATTATAGGAAGATGAGGCAGAGGGGCCTGTGAGGAGAAACTTCAGGCTGCTGGGAGAATGAGTGAGCGGGTTCTCCATCTTCTGAAGGTTGGGCATAGTACACATAGGTCAAAAGTCACACTTTCCACTGCCCACTGTGCAGACCACCAGAAAAGAGAACTTCACAGTATTAAGACTGTTTTTTCCCCTCTCTACTCTGCCAGAAAACTTCCTTTCTAATACAAGACTTCTTTTATTTTGAGAAGGGAAAATAAAACAGAGAAGTCTGGAACATGGTAGCTAACTTCAAATATTTTACACACTGATAACCTTATCTAGGAGTTATGTCCTTCTGAGTAGAAGCTACAAATGTAGACTGGAACTCAGTGGGAAGTGTAGCACAGCTGTTTGTCTAACCTTTCATCCATGTGACCCATGGGAGGCTGTGAAGTAGAACTTTAAAGACAGTAAGCACTGACTCCTGAGTGCTATGGGCACCCCCTCCCATTTCAGTACCACCTTTAGGGTCCTCAGGTTGATGATGTACACGTGCACCTTAGGTGGAGCAAACTCTCCTGCTAAGAGTGTACTTATTCCACTCTCTGGCCTTTCTCTTTGCTCTTCCGGGGCAACAGGAACAAACTGATGCTGCTTCCTTCCTAGGTCAGGAGGTTGGATTCTCAATCACTTGGTCACTGGCTACAGTAGCTAATAAACCCTGTGGTCTGATAGCTTGTGGCCTCGCTAAAACTGCAACAATTAGATTCATTCCCTGGCTTTTATTCCCTGGCTTGGCTTCACCCTTCCCCCATGATGCTCCTGACCTAATATTTGTACATAAGCTTTTGCTGAACAAATTGGGTGAAGTGAAGTGAGGAGAAACCCAGCAGAAGGGAAATTTTTCTTGAGTTCTTAGAGCAAGGAACAATTTATCCCTTAAATGAACCTTCATTCTCTGGGAGGCTCCTGTGGCTGAGCTCATTAAAAAATAAAGCCATAAACACACCATAAAGCAGGTAAAATGTCTCAGTGTGATCCTCAAAAATGTATCAGACTTGAAACAAAGGAGGGAGGGGACCAATATGGCAAATCTAGACTCATATTGATCGAGGGGTCTCTTCCTTCAGAGTCAGTGAGATGCTCTCTTAGGAAGAGCCATAGAGATAAATCACACGTGCTCTTTATCTTAGAAAATATTGTGACTCATTAATTTTGAAAACTAGAATTTTTTATGTCTGTAAGGACCTATAGAAACTAGATAGGTTGGTAGAACTGAAATAAATTGAGGATAGTGTTTTATTGTAGATAAAATGCACTAAAATTTGTTATTTGGAAAGAAATAAGAATATGACCCTAGGATGTGATCAGTTGTGGGATATAGTTAGCTATGACTGGTGACTTACAGTGTGTGAAATGAAATAAGTATTTTCAACATAAAAACATTAAATCCAAGTAAAGTTGCATTTTAATTTTATTTAAATTGTGTTTATGTTTATGTGGATGTGCCTGTGTGTATTTATGTAAGACCACAAGTATGCACTTGTGGGCATTGGAGTTCCTGGAACTGGAGTTATGAGTGGTTGTGAGCAGTAGATGTAGGTGCTAAGAACTGAAATTGGGTTCTCCACTAAAGCAATAAAAGCTCTTAACTGCGGATCCATCTCTCCAATCCCTAAAGTTGAATTTTAGTTGAATGACAGCCTTAAAACTATACATACAAGCAACACTATATAGACTAAGCAAGTTGTATATATGTATTTAGGAACATACACAGTGTGTTTGTGTGTGTGCGTGTTTGTGTATACATATATGCATGTAACAACAATTAATGAAAAAAGAGGCCATGAATTTAAAATAGAGCAAGCAGCAGTATATGGGAGGGTTTATATGGATGAAAGGGAAGGGGAAAATTCTGTAATTATATTATAATCTCAAAAATTAAAATTATTTTAAAAAGAATGACTTCTACCATTGTATGAGTAGTCAGATATTGGTTTGAACTGTAAATGATAACTAAATTTATTTACATTTCAAATGTTATACCCTTTCCTGGCTTCACCTCCGAAAATACCCTATCTATCCCAGCCTCCTCTCCATGCTCACCAACCCATCCACTCCAGCTTCCCTGTACTGGGGCACTGAGCCTTCTCAGGACCAAGGGCTACATATGTAGCTGGAGCCATAGGCCCCTCCATGTGAACTCTTTGGTTATAGTGTGCTTTAATTGTCACATGCCATATCCATCCTAGAATCTGTGTGCAGAATGTGGAGAGTTTCTTTGGGCAATTAGGACATGGAAATGAACCTGTAGATGACAGGGAATTGATGAAGATATGGTCATCCCTACACTGAGTGTGTGCTCCAGAAAGACCCAAGCAAACCACCAGGAGCTGATTGGGTTGCTTCCTTGGGTCTATAAGGCAGAAAGGTAAGACTGAGGCTGAACTGCCAGCAGCCATTGTCAGTACTAGTGTTTCATGATATCCATTAAACACTAGCTAAGATAAGCCTTCTTAGTGACAGTGTAGGAGACAGAGTAGTTTTGGCAAAAACGGATCAAATCAGAAAAGTCCCTAGTCAGATAACTGTGCATCTATGGATAGTTAGATGCTAACATCATGCTTAATAGCGAGAGAGAAAGGATTTTCATGTAACAGCAGCAGCTGGACAAAGATGTCTGCTTTCCCCACCTGATGACACAGGTATTATATTGGTAATTCCACTCAGAGAAGTTAGGCAGGAAAAATACGTTAAAGATCTTCAGATAGGAGAGGAATTATTGGTTTATTTTCAGATGACATCATCCTTTATGTAGAAAAGTATCAAATCACCCACAATGAGAACTATGAGCACTCAAATGCATTAAACGAAGTCATCATGCAAACTTGACATGTGAAGATCACTTTTCTCTATATACCAGAGCTGAACAATCTGATGATGAAATTAAGAAAGCAAACCCACTTATGATATCAGTTGAAAATTCAATTCTGGGAATAAATTTAAATAAAGCAAAAAGGATTCACTCCATTAAAACTACATAAGCTTGCCAAAAGAAGCTCATATGTAAATACTTAGAAAGACATTTAGTATGTATGAATGTGAAAATTCCATATTTGTAAGGAGCAGATTCACAMGTGATATATACAGATATGTTAAAAATCCCTGTACACATTCTGAGAGCCCTGTTTACAGAAACAGGAAAGTATTTTTCTAATCAATGTTTTCATTTAACATCCAAAATGATAGATATAAATCATAAAATGTTCACTAAGACATTTTTATACAATTCATTCTTATTCTTTGTTCATATAGATCCCATTAGCTTTATTTTTCTTCCTACTCTTATAGCATGTTCTGTTTTCCACATAAATAGTTCCCCAGCTACATATGTAGCCCTTGGTCCTGAGAAGGCTCAGTGCCCCAGTACAGGGAAGCTGGAATGGATGGGTTGGTGAGCAGGGGAGGAGGCTGGGATAGATAGGGTATTTTCGGAGATGAAGCCAGGAAAGGGTATAACATTTGAAATGTAAGTAAATTCAGTAATCATTTACAGTTCAATCCAATGCTTTTATGGCATGTATATGTATGTGTGTTGTATCTATATCCATATCCATGTCCATATCCATATCCATATCTATATCTATATCTAGATACATGTGCATATTTAGGCAGGTATAGACTTAATTTGGGGTTTACATATAAGAAAAGAGATGAAACTATTGTCTTTTTTCCTCTATCACCTTCGCTTTGCTTGTTCCTTCTTCCCTGCTCTTCAGGACCTTTTACWCTTTGCTCACAGACAGGAATAAAAAAAGTTKGTTCTCAATTCAATTGTAGAAATAAAATGGTGTATTAATAGTAAAAATATTGAAAATAAAAAATTTAGAAGATTYTTACTTCTTAATTTCAGAATTTGAGTCTACAGTTAKAGAATTGTGGTATTGACATCTAGATATCTGAGACTTGACATCTAGACTACTAAAGTAGGATGAAGTTCAGAAACAAATCTCCATGTCTGTGACCRACTGATCATCAGTGGGGGGAGGGGGGTAAGATCATTCTATGGGCAAAGATAACTTTTCAGTAAGTTGTSCTAGGACCAGTGGTTTTCCAAAACATAGAAGAATGAAGTTGGGAAACATCAGTGACTTCATATAATATCAGATACACATTTTCTAACTTGATACACTGTCAAGAACAGGGAGAACAAAAGAAATAGTGCAGAAATTTATTTCATCAAAATATATAATAGCTTTTAATCCAGAATTTATTTTTTTCCTTCTTTTTTTT
>BDUI01006612.1:30390-41878 GCA_002335545.1 Apodemus speciosus
CTGTGACTAAGCACTTGGCATAAGCAATTTAGGGACTAGATTGTGTGTTTTGGCCAGCAGATCCAGGGTGCAGTCAGGTAGCAAGAGCTGGTCCCGTTGCGTCCACATTCAGGGAGCAGAGTCCAAGTTCTGGAGCTCAGCTCAATTTCTCCYTGTCATTCCGTGTAGGATGAGTCTTCAAAGTTCAGTTAAGCCAATCCAGGAACTCCCTTACAGATGTGGGCAGAGATTTGTCTACAGATGATTGTATATCCTAAATGTTGATGCCATCACCAGAAGGCGCCAAGGAAGAAAGCCAAGGTAACAATCTCAAGGGAGAGACTGAAGCAGAGACTGTGTGAGAACATTGCTGGCTGGCTTACCCAGTTACCCGTCTCACRCATCCCAGGCCTGCCTGCCCAGTGGTGGCGCCACCCACATCGGGGCTGGGCCTTCACTCGTTAGCACTCATTAATCAAGAAAATGCTGCCCAGATGTAGCCAAGGCCAATCTGATGGAGAAGATTCCTGTTCAAGTTGACAATGACTAACCAGCACAGATACAGAGTGGCACGACCTCCAKTCACTGATCCCTACACACCATTACAGTCTTACACTCCCAMGGTGCTCCACCCCGGCCAGCCAGCTCTGCTAACCAGATAGATCATTTGAAACATCTGGATCTTTATGCCTTGAATCCACATTGGGTTTGGAAAAAGGATCTCTCGTTGGCTTAGCGTTCACCTACTGTATTCATGGCCGGTGAGACTGACTAGCCAGAGTCCAAGATTTGCCCCGCTCTGTCTTCCCAGTGCAGGGATTAGAAACAGGCATCACCATGACCATGCCCAGGTTTAAATAACAAACAAACAAACAAACCCCAAACGTGGGTTCTGCAGATCAAGGTTACTTCCTGGACTGAGCTGTTTGCCCAGCCTGTCCCAAGGGAGGCTCTTTGTTCCATTTCTGCTTCATTCTCATCCCCACTGTGTGCCTGCCTTTTAAACTCTCATCTCTATCCTCTGCTGCATCCTCGATGGCCCTCTGGGATATTATCACATTTTATTGTACTTGATGTGCTTCCATTAAATTACAAATCCTTTAAAGGTACAAGTTATGCCTTGTCTGTCCTTATAGCTGTTGCCTGTGCTTAATGCATATTAGTACATATTGGCTAGATGAATAAATGATAACTTCAAATGATGATTTGCATGTAGGTTACTTTTTTTAGATGTATTTATTTATTTTTTGTGTATATGAGTACACTGTAGTTGTACAGATGGTTGTGAGTTGTCATGTGGTCGCTGGGAATTGAACTCAGGACCTCTGCTCCCTCCAGCCCTGCTTGCTCAGGCCCAAAGATTCATTAACTATTATAAGTAAGTATACTGTGGCTGCCTTCAGACACACCAGAAGAGGGCATCAGTTTCATTACGGATGGTTTTGAGCCACCATGTGGCTGCTGGGATTTGAACTCAGGACCTTTGGAAGAGCAGTCAGTGCTCTTAACAGCTGAGCCATCTCTCCAACCCCAGTAGGGTTTACTTTTTTAAACAGGCTGATCAACTTCCTAAAATCCCATTTATGCCACAGATTTGTTTTTGTTCTGGGAATATCCAAGGATAAACACTAAAATTTTGAAATAGCATGGTCTCAAGTCAATGTGTATTAGCAGTGTTTCCCCCATTTTTATTCTTAGGAATTACAGCATATATTACCTAACACCTAGAGGCAAATGATTGATACGTAATTTATGAGTCAGCTAATTATACCATAAATAGGACACTCATCAGTATGGTTGACGGGTATGGCTTATAAATAACACTAGCTTATAGCTGTCAATCCTCTTAATGAGGAAAGGAATACAAAGGGACCTTTAAAGAGCCAGTTATGAGCCAATCAATTTTTACTGCAGGAAGGAGAGTAAATGGAACTATTCCAGGTAATATATTTTGTATTGCTTTCTTGAAAGCCACAGCAATATTGGAGTCAAAAACTAAATGCGCGCGCGCGCGCGCACACACACACACACACACACACACACACACACACACACACACTGAGAATTTTAAAACTACTAATCCAGGGAATGAGCCATGTGGATACCTGGCGGATGAGCACCCTGGAGAAGAAATAACCAGCCGGTGTAGACGTAGGTCAGATGCTGGCAACGGCAGGAGTTTCATGGGACAGCGGGAAGGCCAAGGGCCGGAGTGGCAGAGAAAGCACAAAGGAGAGAGGAAATTGAAGGAGTTGACTGGATTAAAGCAGAGCAGTATTCTAGGGGAGGGGAGACCACGCAGGGCAGACCTCTAATTAACAGCCCGCTGGCCCCTTCTATAGCAGGCATCTAGTATCCTTCCTCTCTTGAGACGATAGCCGTACGTGTGCACATACCTATGTGCACCTAACTTCACAATAACCAGTACATGCTGATGTAAACGCTCATACAGGACTATAGGTTTTCAGGATGAAAAAAACGTCTAGAGATCTGTCTCGGAACAAGGTGAATATATTTAACAATGAAACAAGATAGTAAATTTTATGTTCCATATCTTTTTTTTTTTTTTTTTGGAGACAGAATCTTGCTCAGACTGGCCTCAAACTTGTAACATCTCTCTGCCTCAGCATCCCCAGTACTATGATTACAGGCATGCACTTTTACATTAATAATAAAATAATGGTAATCAGGACAATGCTCTACTCCATACAAGGTTATATAAATACATAGGAAACAACAACATCCTGCACACACGAAAATGGTTAACAAGCAAGCAGCATGTTAAGTGAAAGAAACCATGTGGGAGTTCATACAGTGTGTGATTCCACTAAACGAAATGCAGAGTCTAAGTAATTCACAGATTGCTTCATCGGAACGCAGATCAGTGGCTGGCAGAGTCTGGAGAAGGAGTAACTAGGAAGCAAATACTTAGTCGGGGTGTGATTTCCTTTGGGGCGTATCATGCAACTACTGTGAAATATATTAAATACCACTCAACTATGGGCTCAAAATGGTTAACTCGGGGCTAGGGAGAAGTCTCAGTGCGTGCGATCTCCTATCTCTTGCTATGTAGGCATGACAATCTGAGTTTGAATACTTGGCACTTACATTAAAAACTGGGCACGGCCGCAGAACTGGAAGTTGGGTGGGGTAGAGACAGGCGGATTCTGAGATCTCATAGACGAGTTCTGTGAGAGATATTGTCTCACAGAAATAAAGTAGAGAGCAGTAGAGAAAGGCCATCTATACGCACATGCTTACACCATACCTAACACACAACATGTACACATAAAACGGATTAATTATACATCAATTTAATTTCTTGAAGTTTTCAGGAGAGCAGCGGTTGTATAGCTTTTCCTGTGAGCTGTGAACAAATGTCTATTCACTCATCCTCCATGGAAAGGGCACCAAGGACAACCAATGAAGCAGTTCTTTAGTGTGTGAGATAATACGTTTATTGGGGTTACTTATAGGTACATGAGTTAGGGGCTCATTACAAGACAATGAGCAACTCAAAGGTGACACCTCATGGAAAAGAACCCACCACTACCACCCCATACCCCAAATAGGGTGAGACTCACAACTCACAAAAGTGGCATTCCTGGAACTCCTGGAGAACTTGCTGGCAGTTCTTCAGCCTGGATATTCCACTCTTCCTAGCAGTTGATAATGATTATATAAACATGAGRGGCAATCTTCTAATTCTGAACCTAAGATGCCTTGTGGAATTCTATGAGCATGTCTTAGCCAGGGTTTCTATTCTTGCACAAGCGTCATGGCCAAGAAGCAAGTTGGGGAGGAAAGGGTTTATTCAGCTTACATTTGCAATTTGCTGTTCATCACTAGAGGAAGTCGGGACTGGAACTCAAGCAGGTCAGGAGGCAGGAGCTGATGCAGAGGCCATGGAGGGATGTTTTTTACTGGCTTACTTCCCCTGGCCTGCTCAGCTTGCTTTTTTATAGAACCCAAGACTACCAGCCCAGGGATGGCACCACCCACAAGGGGCCCTCCCCCCTTGATCACTAATTGAGAAAATGCCTCACAGCTGGATATCATGGAGGTACTTCCCCAACTGAAGCTCCTTTCTCTGTGATAACTCCAGCCTGTGTCAAGTTGACACACAAAATCAGCCATTGACCCCTTGTCAATTTGACACACAAACACATCATTATTAAGCCTCAACCCTTACTTTCTTATTCATCCCCAATATCTAAATAACTTTAAAAGTCCCACAGTCTTTACATATTAAAAGTTCAATTCCTTTAAAATATACAATGTCTTTTAAAATTTAAAGTCTTTTAAAAATTCAAAGTCTCTTAACTGTGGGCTCCACTAAAATACTTTCTTTCTTCATGAGGGAAAAATATCAGGGCACAGTGACAATCGAAAGCAAAAATCAAACTCCAATAGTCCAGTGTCTGGGATCCAACTCATGATCTTCTGGGCTCCTCCAAGGGCTCGGGTCACTTCTCCAGCTCTGCCCTTTGTAGCATACACCTTGTCTTCTAGGTTCCAACTGCCTGTACTCCACTGCTGCTGCTGTTCTTGGTGGTCATCTCATGGTACTGGCATCTCCAAAATACTGCTGTCTTCCACTGTAACTAGACTTCACCAATAGCCTCTCATAGGCTCTCTTCATGGTGCCAAGCCTCAACTCCTTTGCATGACCTCTTCAGTCCTGGGCCATCAATTGCAACTGAGGCTGTACCTTCCCAGTGGCCTTCCATGGCCTCTCACAGTGTCAAGCCTCAGCTGCTCTTCATGACCCCTTCATGCTTTCAAAACCAGTACCACCTAGGTGACTCTTACACATTACCAAGTCCTGCTTCAGCACAAGGTACAACCTTGGCTATCTCTGGAACACAGCTTCTCTGTGCTCTCAGAAAACACCTCCCAGAGGATGTCACCTCAACAATGCTGGTCTCTTCTTAATCACCGCTAATTTCTTAGATCCAGCTAGCCAACATCAATAGTTCCAATAATGTAAAGGTTTTGCTTTAGTAGTTCTGGTATCTTGTTAATCACAGCTGACTCTTCAGCCCCGGCTAACCAAAACCCCAGAATCTTCACAATCAAAACAGCCCTGATAAGAGTCTTTAATCTTCCCTCTGAAATTTCACAAGCCAGGCCTCCATCTTCTGCACTGCTCTCAACATTATCTTCCAAGCTCCTACATAGCATCCCACAGAGCTCCTAACATCCCAGTGGCTCTTCTAGCTTAAAGTTCCAAAGTCCTTCCACAGTCCTCCCCAAAACATGGTCAGGTTGTCAGAGGAATACCCCACTTCTGGTACCAATTTGTCTTAGTTGGGGTTTCTATTCCTGCACAAGCATCATGACCAAGAAGCAAGTTGGGGAGGAAAGGGTTTATTCAGCTTACATTTGCACATTGCTGTTCATCACTAAAGGAAGTCAGGACTGGAACTCAAACAGGTCAGCAGGGGCTGATGCAGAGGCCATGGACTGATGTTTCTTACTGACTTGCTTCCCCTGGCTTGCTCAGCTTGCTTTCTTAAAGAATTCAAGACCACCAGCCCAGAGGTGGTACCACCCACAAGGGGCCCTCCCCCCTTGATCGCTAATTGAGAAAATGCCCCACAGCTAAATTTCATGGAGGCATTTCCCCAACTGAAGCTCCTTTCTCTGTGATAACTCCAGCCTGTGTCAAGTTGACACGGAAAACCAGCCAGTACAGAGCACTAGAGGGTCTTTGTAAGATAGGTGGTGGGGGGTGCATATGTGCCTTCAAGTCTAGCACTCTGGAGGCAGAGGCATGTGGATCTGTACGAGCTAGAGGCTATCCTGGTCTACAAAGTGAGTTCCAGGATAGCCAGGACTACCTAATTAGATTTAACTTTGACTTGTGTAGCTCTTTAATAACACCAGTAATTTATGTTTAACTTTAGGCTAAACAACTGAGAAAATCATTAGAATGGTAGATGTGATAAGAATATAATCACACATTGAAACTTCAGATGTATTGTTTACAGTGGTAAAGCATACTTAACATAAAATTTATCTTGTTTTTGTAATCATTTTAATATTCAGTAACATTAAAGATATTCACATAACTATGCAACCACCACCATTGTCCAGCTTTATACTTTCCCATAATTCTAAGCAACATATGATTATCTATGCAAATTGAAATTCATCCTCGGAGCCATTTTTAAATCTCTGGTTCAGGGGTGTTCCCCCTTGGATATCTACAATTCTACACCCATTGAGTCACACTCTAGATTCTCTTCTCCTACCACTACTACCCACCATTCCTTATTTATCTCACTGCATCTACAGAGTTTTGCTTGTTTGGGGAATTGATGAGAGTTTGGCCCAAGCCAACTCAATATGGTATATGTATCTTATATGGTGCAATACCTCTTAGCCCTTGTTAGTGATCTTTTCTGTGTACAGAAACTAATCATCATCCTGTTAAAACAAAATCACTAATCAGCTGTTCAGGTAGTACATTTATTTTGAAGCTATTTGTAAAATGTTCATTTTTCTTTGAATGTTAAATTGCACAGGAAACATGAGGTAGATCTTACTACTGCATACTCCTGGATGCTTGTTGCTCCACAGATGTAACATCTGTTAACAGACTGTCGTTTCCACCATGGGGTGTGGTCTCAGTCACTGAATCTCCCTGCCAGTGTTTTGATGTATATGGCTATTTACTGCATTGCGTGCATAGCCCACGTCTGTGACTGGTGCCCTCAGAGGATGTCAGATCTCTTAGAACTGTGTGTGTGTGTGCTGGGAACCAAAGTCAGGTCCTCTAGAGGAGCAGGCAGTGCTCTTAACTAATGAGCCATGTCTTCAGTCTCCCTTACATTTCTCTCTTCCCTTCTTCCCTCTAAACCTTCCCACTCAACTCCAAAGTCACAGCCTCTTCTTTCATCGTTTTTGTGCAAATGTGTGTGTGTGTGTGTGTGTGTGTATTTCTAAATATAACCTGCTTGGTTGATATGTTACTGTATGTATGTTTTCAGAGCTGATCGGTTGGCACCATACAACCAATTAGTGTGCTTTTCCCTGGGGAAACCCAAATTTCCCATTCCCATCTTTCCTCGGGTGCCTATAGTTCTTTGTGTAGGGTTGAGGCCTTTGCACCATCCACTTTGGCGTGTTCATTGGTGTCATCCTTGTTCAGATCATGATTGGGCAGTCATGTCGGTGAGACTTTATGGGTGCAGCTTCTGACATTAGTAGGAGACACCATCTCGCAGCAAGTTTCCTGATCCTCTAATCTCACTACCTCTCTGCCCAGCTTTCTGCAATATTCCCCCAGCCTCAGGTGCAGGAGTGTTTTGTAAATGTGCCCAGTGGGATGGCCTCCACAAGTATGCATTTGATTGGTGTTGTGAATAGACGTTTCCTTGATGAGGGATATGGACTATACTTCCCTGTGTGGACGAGGACAAATGTTTGTAGACGTTTGTTGTTAGGGATCATGCTGGTTTAGCACAGTGGTTGCAGATTCTCCTTCAATAACTACAACCTTACTAGCACCGAGTAGTTAGCGAGGTTCCACACCGGGCATGGTTCCCCTCCAATTAGAGAGCTGTTGGCTAGTGCCAAGGTACACCTGCCACCACTGCACCCTTAGGGTCATCGTRCCATGCTGGTCATCAACACGGCTCATGAGCACCCATAGCTGGGTAGCTTGTCTCCCTCCTTTGGAAGTTTGCATGGTACCTTTTGGTACCATGAAAGCTAGTCTTCAGGGAAGGGACACCCAGGTCAGTTCAGGCTCTGGGCCTGTGTCTGAAGTTCATGGTTTCTTCAGCAGTAGGCATTTTCCTTCTGCCTCTCTCCTACCTATACTAATGCACATTTAAAGATGATGATCACAGTACTTGAACTAAATAGAGACTAATATGCTTAAAAGCTATAAAATATTAAGCCTTAGGAATATAGATTATTAAATTTTGTCATTTCCAAGGTCCTCTGGTTTTTTTTTAATTTCCATTTTATGTGCATTGATGTTCTGCCTGCATGCATGTCTGTGTGAAGATGTCAGATCTTGCACATACAGGCGGTTGTGAGCTGCCATGTGGGTCCTCTGGAAGAGCCGTCAGTACCCTCAACTGCTGAGCCCTCTCTCCAGCCCTGCTTTTGTTTTTATGAGCCCTTGTTTCATAAAATATTGTTAATTCAAGATATTAAGAAGTGTGTTCCTTTAGTCCAGTTTCCCTTTTATTGGATTAAACAATTTCAACAACAACAAAAAAATTTCAAATTGGAGGCTGGAGAGATGGCTCAGCTGTTAAGAGCACTGACTGCTCTTCCACAGGTCTTAAGCTCAATTCTCAGCAACCACATGGTGGCTCACAACCATCTGAAATGGGTTCAGATGCCCTCATCTGGTATGTCTGAAGGCAGCTACAATGTGCTCAGATAAATAAAATAAATAAATCTTTTTCAAAAGATTTACAAATTAAGAAAATGGGGGACAACTGTGTTTGCTGAGGCTAGGCTGAGGAATGTAAGAGTAAACAGTGAGAATAAGCTGGAGAAGAATTTCCCTCCCGCGCAAGTGTTCACTCCCCCATACTCCCCAGCTAGCGGGCATTTGGGACAGGGCTTACCAACAGGAAGAAATCGGAGGTCAGCATTAGAATCTCAGGCATGGAGTGAATCTTCACCTTTAGTTTCACAAGTGCTGGGACTCAGCGGTTTGTTTAACGAGCTGGAAGCTTGGGACCTGTGGGTTATGTTCACAAGTCTCATGTTTGTTGCTTCACGTGAATTAATCATGTTCACTCCCTGTGTTTTATTTCACTTCTTTTCCCTTGGTTAGGCTAGCGATACTAAATCACTTCCTAAGATAGCTTTTTTTTTTTAAATAAAGTAATAAATGCTCTAAAAGCTGTGATAGGCATAGCTTTTGCAAGAACAGATGTAGAGGCACAGGTTAAATGTTCTGCAAATGAACTATGAACAGAGAGCATGAGAATGGACAATTAGACAATCCTGAAACCTCTTTCAGATTATTAACTTTTCAAAACTTCTTGCTGAAACCACCAAAGTACCATCACTCTCTAGAACACTCTTTGGCTCCCTTCTAGCCCCTCATGTATTTCTCTACAGTGTAAGTGGTAAACAAATAGGAAAAGAGCTAAAAGAGGCAAGGCAGGAGGGAAGAAATTTCAGTGTAGAAATCGCCATGTTTAGTTTTTTGTTTTCTGTATGCAAGTATGATATATAGTACTATACATATAGTACTATTTGCTCAGATGCAACTCGGGGACACCAGGATGATTTCCCAGCAGAAAAGACTCAGAGGTTAAGTGACCGGCTCCATGTAAAGTGTTTGAGCAATCTCTCTGACTTGACAGCCCACATTCTATATCTTTGCTTGTTCTGTTTAGAGAAAAGCTGGATTTGTTTGTGTATTAAAATCAACCAAACCTATGCTCGCATTTTTCAGAAGTCAGGCTGGTCTAAGGATTCTCCTGGTGGCCACATGGGCCGCACCCTAACATCTCCACACACTGCTACATGCCTGCTTCCTGTTCTTTACTAATCAGATTCTCTGGCATCCCACCCCAACCCCACCTTGTGGCTTCAGCTTGCCAAAACCTAATCATACCTCATCCAAGCATACATTCCGCTCCTGCCCTCATTACTTTAATGACCTGTGTCTTGGTTTCCAAGTTCAGATTCCTATGAGAAGCAACTGCTCAAGTCACCCTCCTATACCAAGCCATTGGTCCCTGGCCAGTTTATATGAATTAATAATAAGGTGAGTGATAATTTAAGCGCCCAAACACTCCGGTGTAGCTGAGGATTGTCAAGACACTAAACGTCCCTGAAAACTATGCTATTTTCCATAGCTTCCCATCTATCATAAAACAAACCCAGCAGACAATGGGAATGCATCCCGGTACTTGAAAGGTGGAGGCAGGAGGATCTGGAATTTATGACTGTCTTTTCATATCAAGTTTAAAGCCTGACCAGACTACAAGAGACCTTATCTTAAAAAAGCAAGCAAGCAAGCAAGCAAGCAAGCAAGCAAGCAACAAACAAACAAACCCAAACACCAGCTTCCCCCAGACAAGGCCTCCCTCCTTCACTTACTCTTTAACTGTTTCATAGAAGCTACCGCCATTCTTCCTATCACTTCCAATAACATTTAATTTTCTTAGAAAAAAAACCCCAACATATGTGAATAGCAAAATATTCAAAATACAAAGGGATGCCCAGTCCTGGTCACAGTGCAGTTACACGTTCGTGAGCCCAGGATTTGGGAGGCTGAGGCAGTGGAACGATAAATTTGAGGCCGCTTTGCCTACAGAGCAAGTTTAATGCCAGCTTTGGCTCACAGTGAGACCTTGCCTCTCAAACCAAATACTGTAAATAAAGATATGGGGATACAGAGATGACTCGGCAGGTAAGAACACTTGCTACTCTTCCAGAGGACCTGAGTTCAGGTTGCAGCGCCACAGCAGGCCGCTGCGATCACCTGTAACTCCAGCTCCAGAAACTTGGACACCCTCTTTTTGGCATCTAAGGGCACCTGTACACATTTCAGGTGCACACGCATGCGCGCACACACACACACACACACACACACACACAAATCTTTTAAGAAATTGAAGAAAATCGTCTTAAATTCTCAAGGCCCTTCAAGAGGCAGCCACAGGCAATAGTTTTTGAAGTACTCTTCAGAAAGAAACTATTTCATTATACAAACATTTCACAGACATTTAAATTTTAAATAAAAGCATAAATAGTGTATCCTAAATGTACCTTATTTTCCTGGCAACAAATAGACATTTGGGACAATCCCACGACAAAATACACAAATTGTTTTTATTTAAAAAAAAAATAGCTTCATAGAAAGTTGTGGGTTTTGTCTTGTGTGATGCTGAGGTGAACCCAGGTTTCATGGGTGTTATGCAGATGTCTAACACTGAGCTATGTCCCCAGCCCATCATTTTCTATCCAGCCTTCCTCTTTATCCCCATGTCAGCGGGGTTCTGTAGTCTCTCCTTCCATCCGGGTCTTTGCACTTGAGCGTTGACACCTGGGCCACTTCTGCTGCCCCACGCGAGGCTTTCTGGTAGCTCTCACTACATCTTCCCTCTATTCACAACTTAGTTTTTTTTTTTAAAGCCAGGTTAATATTTTTCTCAATTTCAGTGGACTTCTAACATCAGAACCCGTTGGCTGCCCATGTCCACAGTACCAAGTGTGAGCCCTTACTGCTCTCTTTCTGGAGACCAGTCTACTGTGGAGCCATGTATGTATGCAATACCTATTTAAACTTCTGCTCTGCTGTTCCAACCTTTATCTCACCCCTTCTCCTGCCTGGGTGTTCTCCTTCCTGTTCAAATTAGATCACTTGTTCTTAACCTCTCATTTGGCATTCCCTATAAATTTTTTTCTGTCTTCTAAAGCTATATACTTTTTAGGTAAAAAGTTCTCCTAAAACATTTTTGCATCACACACACACACACACACACACACACACACACACACACACCACATAACCCCTCAG
>BDUI01006613.1:30168-42824 GCA_002335545.1 Apodemus speciosus
GCTTCTTGGGACAGGGGCACGCAGCAAAACAGTGAGCTTGACCCTCTGTGCTTGATTGTGTCTGTCATGGTGCAGAACCCTTAGAGAGGCGTAGTGTTCCTAGTTACTAAAATCGCTGAGAGAGCCACAGCCCTCCATGGGAAAACCCAGTGAAGGAACTGGTGGCGGGCTAGACAAATCACCCTGAGGGAAAAGAATGCTCCTCCAGAAAGACAGAGGTTCCGGGCACTGTTTTTCATGGACACAGGAGAGCAGTTAYCAGAGAGCTTCAACAGCTGTGTGTGAAAGTCACCCGTACAGACCAATTTCCTTAATAGCGGATTCTAATGGGGCTTTGCGCCTCAGTGTGAAATGGACATTTGTAGAGTTTCTTGCTTCCTTCTAATGATAAACAATAAAAATACAGGTGTGACCCACTTTAAAAATTCCAACTATACAAGAGTGAAGCAACCCATGGAGTCTATTGGCTTGCCTTGTGGAAAGCAGTTGTCAAAGTAGAAGACTTATTTGTGCATCTGTGTTCACAGAAATAGTACTTTTTTTTCTTTTCAGGGGGTTCAAATACCTAAAGTGTTTGTGTAGATGAAGACTTTAAACTGTGAGCCCTCTTGACTGTACCCCTGAAGTTCTGGCATTCTAAAGTATCTGTTTCCATACCCATTTTATGTGGGACTGCAATTTGAACCCAGGGCTTCATGCAGAGTAGATAAGTGATCACTCTACAAGTTAAGCCACATCTTTAGCAACATTAATCGTAGCCAAAAGGTAGAGACGATATCAACATGGATAAATAAAATACAACATGTGCATACATGGAATATTGTGCAGCCTTTTAAAGGAGTAGTTTCTCATGAAGGCACCATATGAATGAATTGTGAAAACATAATGCTAAGTAAAATAAGTCATTCGCAAAAGGACAGACACTGTGTGATCTCACTTATATAAGATGCCTAAAGAAGCTAATTCATACAGATAGTGGACAGAGGGTTGAAAGATTGTGGGCAGAGGTGAATGGAGAGCTTTTGAAAGGCTCAGGGTTTCATTTTTGGAAAGTGAAGTCATTTTCGAGGTGGCTGGTAGTGCTGACTTCACAAGAGTATTATATACTTTAAGTTAGGGACCTGCACTTGTACATAGTAATGTATTAGCAAATGTATAGTCATGCAACTGTGAATTTATAGGAAGTTTTCTTTTTTGAATGGGAATGACTCCCATAGGCTCATATGTTTTAATACTTGTTCCCCCGTTGGTGGAACCGTTTGGGAAGGATCAGGAGGTGTGGCCTTCCGTGTTGGAGATGATGTATTACTGGGGTTAGGGGTGGGTTTTGATGTTTCAAAAGTCCTATGCCCTGCCCCTGGCTCCAGCTTGAGGATCAGAGTAAGCTCTCAGCTACTGCTTCAGTTCCATGCATGCCTGCCTATTGCCATGCCCTCCGCCATGGTGGTCACACACTGAACCTTTCAAACATAATGTTCCCAATAAACTCTTTTGTTCACTAAGTTGCCTTGGTCATGGTATCTCCTCAGAGCAATAGAAAAATAACAAAGACATATCATGTGTGTATATGTGTGTATAGGTTACATGTGCATGTATGGCTATATATTCACGTGGAAGTCAGATGACAACCTCTGGTATCATTCTCAGGAGGCTTTTACTTTTAAGATGTTATTTATTTATTTATTTATTTATTTATTTATTTATTTATTTATTTATTTATTAGCTTACTTACTTATCTACTTATTGAGACAGGGTCTGTCTGGTCAGCAAGTCACAAAAATCTGCCTGTTTCTGCTCCTCAGCTCTGGTATTATAAGTCCATGCCAYTGCACCCAACTGTTCTATGTGGGTTCTGGATGTATAATTCAGGTCCTCATACTTACATGGCAAACACTTTACTGACTAAGCCATGCAAAAATCTCTGCAATCACAATGGCCAGTATGATAATGATTCATGGGAGGCAAGAAGGTGGTTCTGTTCAACATGACTAAGTAGCCGATGTTGGCACAAACTTCTAGTTTGACCCTGAGTTTATTTTAGACATATTTAAGCACAGCACAATTGGGTGAAAAGTTTCCTGGTGATAATTAGCTCCATCCTGTGTGCAGAGCAAAACTTAAAATCTGCCTACATCCAAACTTTTGGTAAATTACATGTGACATCTTCCATAAATATGGGTTCTGGAGATTGACTGAAAAAAACAAGCTCATGACAAGGGTCTGGAGGAGGGTCCTGAGTGGTCATGGCCACACAGATAGCACAAAGATCACCAGCTATTCACCAGATTTGTTCCCGGCCTTCTGGGAAGAAAACAGGTCTCTCCCTTTAAAGAGACAGCCCTTTGTGTTGCATAGTTCTGGTTCCCCTAATGTTTATCTGGAAGTATAAGAACCTATGTGCCTCCCATACTTCCCCCTTTTTATTTCTTAAAGGGGAAAGTATGGCTGTAATAGAGGTTGAATGTATTAACTGCATGGCAAGTCTAATATAGGCAAGTATATGAGAATTATAAGAATAGCTAACAGGACCAAGGAAAGGAAAAACCATCTTAACCACGATGACCATTCAAAGGTCATTTGATAGATTTTATTTGTCTCTTTATAYAGATAATTGATTTGACCATCAGCAGTATGAGAAAAACCAAACACATTAAAGCAACACATACCAGTGAGTTGTTGACAACCGAGATTATGCTTGAGCAGCGATCTATAGTAGCTCTATTTTGTAAAACTGTGGTTCTAAATTTGCCTATCTCAACTAGTCTTTGCTAGTATTTTTGCTTAATACTAGTTTTATTAAACCTAAGGGTCATTTTTGAAACCTCTTTTTATATTCCAGTAATCATTGCTGGGACTGGCTATTTTTTAAAAAGCAGTTATGGCTACAGACATAACAGGGTACAATAGATCAGAGAATCATCACGGTATTCCAAGGGAGCTCTCTTAATTCTATTGATTGATTGCAAAGATTTACTGAACAAAATGGTTTTGCTCTGGACTATCCCACATAAACCTTTCTAATTTACAGGAAGGGCAGTATAAGTAGCTCAAGTAGCTCTCTCTCTCTCTCTCTCTCTCTCTCTCTCTCTCTCTGGACCTCACTCACACACACACACACACACACACACACACACACACACACACACACACAGGTCCATCCCAAAAGCAGTTGTTTACCAGAGGAATGGGTATGACTGGAGGTAGAACTGCAATAGGGAGGGTTATGAGTATATTTAAAGCATTAATGTGACTTTTAAAATAAATATTGACAGGAGTTATCAGGCAAACCCTATAAATGCAGTTGTAGGATTCTATTTTTTNTGCACCCAACTGTTCTATGTGGGTTCTGGATGTATAATTCAGGTCCTCATACTTACATGGCAAACACTTTACTGACTAAGCCATGCAAAAATCTCTGCAATCACAATGGCCAGTATGATAATGATTCATGGGAGGCAAGAAGGTGGTTCTGTTCAACATGACTAAGTAGCCGATGTTGGCACAAACTTCTAGTTTGACCCTGAGTTTATTTTAGACATATTTAAGCACAGCACAATTGGGTGAAAAGTTTCCTGGTGATAATTAGCTCCATCCTGTGTGCAGAGCAAAACTTAAAATCTGCCTACATCCAAACTTTTGGTAAATTACATGTGACATCTTCCATAAATATGGGTTCTGGAGATTGACTGAAAAAAACAAGCTCATGACAAGGGTCTGGAGGAGGGTCCTGAGTGGTCATGGCCACACAGATAGCACAAAGATCACCAGCTATTCACCAGATTTGTTCCCGGCCTTCTGGGAAGAAAACAGGTCTCTCCCTTTAAAGAGACAGCCCTTTGTGTTGCATAGTTCTGGTTCCCCTAATGTTTATCTGGAAGTATAAGAACCTATGTGCCTCCCATACTTCCCCCTTTTTATTTCTTAAAGGGGAAAGTATGGCTGTAATAGAGGTTGAATGTATTAACTGCATGGCAAGTCTAATATAGGCAAGTATATGAGAATTATAAGAATAGCTAACAGGACCAAGGAAAGGAAAAACCATCTTAACCACGATGACCATTCAAAGGTCATTTGATAGATTTTATTTGTCTCTTTATAYAGATAATTGATTTGACCATCAGCAGTATGAGAAAAACCAAACACATTAAAGCAACACATACCAGTGAGTTGTTGACAACCGAGATTATGCTTGAGCAGCGATCTATAGTAGCTCTATTTTGTAAAACTGTGGTTCTAAATTTGCCTATCTCAACTAGTCTTTGCTAGTATTTTTGCTTAATACTAGTTTTATTAAACCTAAGGGTCATTTTTGAAACCTCTTTTTATATTCCAGTAATCATTGCTGGGACTGGCTATTTTTTAAAAAGCAGTTATGGCTACAGACATAACAGGGTACAATAGATCAGAGAATCATCACGGTATTCCAAGGGAGCTCTCTTAATTCTATTGATTGATTGCAAAGATTTACTGAACAAAATGGTTTTGCTCTGGACTATCCCACATAAACCTTTCTAATTTACAGGAAGGGCAGTATAAGTAGCTCAAGTAGCTCTCTCTCTCTCTCTCTCTCTCTCTCTCTCTCTCTCTGGACCTCACTCACACACACACACACACACACACACACACACACACACACACACACACAGGTCCATCCCAAAAGCAGTTGTTTACCAGAGGAATGGGTATGACTGGAGGTAGAACTGCAATAGGGAGGGTTATGAGTATATTTAAAGCATTAATGTGACTTTTAAAATAAATATTGACAGGAGTTATCAGGCAAACCCTATAAATGCAGTTGTAGGATTCTATTTTTTGTCCCTTTCTATTTGTACATAATAAATATGAGTGACTCCTATGCCATATAAATTTCTTTTTAAGAGACCAGGAATAGACAGGTCTCCTCTGATATAAAAAAAGATTATTCTTGTTGACTTTTCCATGCCAAATGAAGCCAGAGGTTGTTTTCTAAACCATTGGCAACAGGTAACACTATTCTACATTCAAGAATACAACTGGAGTAAGCAATATATTAAATATCCGTTTTTTTATCTTGATACAACTACAATTTTCAGTCTCACAACATTCTTCAGAGTACTTAATTTTGGTAAAATTCATTATGTTTGAGCTTATCAATTAGATTAGTCGAACCAAAACATCCCCCATTCACTTGACTGCATATTGCAAACTGTCTTTTGTGGCAGACAACTGGTCCCAAAGGATTAAAAACAATCTACAGTACAGAAAAAGAACATCATGCTATCTCCTATTGCACTCATACCTTTTATCACTCCTGACAAAAGGCATTTGGATTCTGCATTGAAGAGCTGAGAATGAACATGCAGCATGGTCTGTAAACAAAGCAACATCATTTTGGGGTCAGTAGTATTGTGTCCTTGTTTTCTCTCTAAGTCACTGGCTTCTTCTTCCTCTTGGAACATCTCTTCCTGATGGGTTTGCTGTCTGTCTCCAGAAGCTTCATCTGCCCAGTGGACTCTAGGGTATTCTCCTGGTTGGATGCATCAGAGTGGAAGTTGTCTGCGACTTGTTCRTTTTCTGGAAAGATACAAGCATAACCTTGTCCCAGTGTTAGAAGAYCATTSGGCCCTTCTCATTGACTGATTTTTTAGAACTTTTCATTAAACATATACTTGAGGTTGTGTCTCCTTTAAGGAAAAATGCTTTGGGGCAACAGAAAAAGCATTATCCTTTAAAGGGAAAAAATTAAAAATAAAGAACAAAAGTTAACATAGCTAAATATAGCATAGTAGAGGGGGATTTAGGTGGGTGTCTATGCCCTATTCTTATTTTTAAAGTTTGATATGTATTTAATGGTATCATTCCACAATAGCTTAACCTTGTGGGTTGTTAGGGATTTCTGTAACATGATTAATATTTCCAAAATTGCAAAAGTCCTTAAGTTCTTGTGCTAATATAATCAGGACCATTATCAGTGTGCACACACATGGTATACTCYGAGCACAGGTCTCTGGGTACATGACAGCAGAAAAGGCCTCAGACATAGACACCCTAGTTCCAGGTGTCAAGTGGATGTGAGAACCATCCACTAGTAACTATACACTATGAGGTTGGAATACTGTGTAAAATGTGTCTGCAGTAAATGATAGGCTCCTGTAAGCCTTCCCTAACTTCCTCCCCTGACAGAATCTGATCATTTACRTCAGACCAAGTACAAGCACAGAACTTAAAAAAAACAAACAAAATCTAATTAATGAACAATAGCCATTAATTTCTAAAGATTTAAACCCAAGGCTATTTACATAAGATTTGGGATTTCATAATTCAGGGCAATTTTAACACAAGGTGAATCTTCTAGTAGGTAAACAGATACTCAGAACTACCTGAGAAATGCTCACAGAAAATTCTGAGGGGGAAAATGTAACTTTAATTTTTTCAGATCCTATTTTTAAACGACCTAATCTCCCCTGTAGCCCACCACCCACCAGAGATAGTGGAAATGAAAGRATACAGGGGAAGTGGACCTGTTTAAAAAGATTCTTTGGAGCATTTCCCTTCTGTGTTGTCTGGAAATCAGCAGCAGCTCAGTTCACAGGTTAGCAGGCAGCAGCAGCTCAATCCACCAGCAAACACTTAATGGATACACCAGGAGTCCAATTTGGTAGAGTCSAGTTAGCAACAGTGGTGACATGACCTAGCAGAGATAGACAGGCCTCAGCCTCAGCTAGAGTCAGCAGGAGGGACCAACAGGAACATCAGGAGAAGGTCTCAGCTGTGCTTCTCAGGGAAGCAAAGATCAGGAAAGACGTGACCCACAAGCATTGCACAGCTAGCTGTAACACAAGCCAAGCACTGTCTCTGACACTCTGTCAAGTTCTATTTATACCCTTCAAACATCACCTGTTCTCCACATGCCTTGCCTCCTCCTTGCACAGATCTTGCCTCTGTACATGCATCCAATCAGGCTGAGTCTTCAGAGTCCCAACAAATGCAACTATGCAATGGAAGATGGACCTATACATGCATGTCCTTAGCAAAGAAYCCTTCATCGYGTGCCTTTTCACATGCTTGCTTTAGCAGAACATCCTCTCTCTTGTGTCTACTTCAGTGACATGTTCCTTCATGAGTCTGCTTYAGTCTCACCTGTGTCCACTTCAGGAAAACACCCCTTCATCTGTGTGCCCCAGCAAAACACCATCYAACACAACTGGCTCTCCAAAGAACCCTTAAGTTTCCATTCAGGAAATTTTCAGGAAAATGATTGGGTTTTCCCATGCAAGCATGAAATTACACATCTAGCTGATAGTGTAAATGAAACACAAACATGAGCCACAGCAAAGCAGAGCAGTTCTGTGCAAGAATTCACTGGAGGGCTCTAGWACTTACTACATYTTATAGACAGTCTGGTTCTCTACCTGTAGCTAAAATAATTTTAGGTGAAAACTTCAAAATAATCTAACTCCTACCAATTGCCCTTTTGGTTTAACCTTTTCCTGCCTCCAAGGGAACTTGAGAAACACACAATTATAAATATAGCATTCCTTGATCATTGCATGATCCATTAGAAATATTCTAAAAGACTTTTTATTTAAATTTATTCCTATTTTTCTTTTAAAATCCATCTCTCACMTGCTCACACTGTTATTTTTAATTTTTGTTATATTGACCAAAATACAAATTTAAAAAATGAAGCTTTAGTAATCATAAATACAAGGGAATCTTGGTAATGTTTGGACTCTCAGCTCACGAAGGGCCCAAAGCGGGAAAGCGTCTACTTCCAAAGTAAAGAACAAGATAAAATTGCTTATTTTGCCGATGTACTCAGCTAACACTGCAAGCATACCACTGAATGCATTACTAATTTGACCAACCTTCAGCAGGGAAAGCAACCAGAGTCTCAGTAACGGACGTCTCACTGCACCAACCCTCTTGAGCAGCCTCTTACCAGCAGCAGCCGTGGCTGTCCACGGCTTCCCTCCTAGGCAGGCTCTTTTTGCTTGTGCTCTCTTGAGACAGAGGTATCAACCATTCCACATTGCTGTCATGTTTCAGCACGATTGCATTTCCTTTTCTATTGACTTTATTTTCAAAGCAAGGAAGCACAGCTGAAGGAGTCTACTAACTCTCCCATTTCTGTCTCCATGTCCATCCCATCCCAACTTTCCATTTACTAAATTCCACCCCCAAGACCTCATCCCAAATGTTGTCATCTTTAAATTATGCCTTCACCCCGCTCCCAACCCTTCTGCAACATTCCTTTTCTCTCATGTGAGGCCAGTTCCCATCGTCTGAGCATGTCTACCCTTCATGTGCTAGTCTTTACATGAGGTCAGTATGTTGGTCCTCAGAGCGCCAGAACAGCCATTGAGAATCTAGAAACCAGGACTCCAAAGCTCTACAATGACTGGCAGACTGACTCCTCCTAAGTCCACCCAATAAACTACCCTCCGAATGTAAATAAACAGCAGCCTATTGTTTGAAGAGCCATTTCTACCTCTTTTTTTTTTTTTTTCATTTTTCTGAGGGTCAGGGATCTTGACCACCAGGCTATCACAAGTCTTTACATCAGGATGTAAAGGGATTGAGAAAAAAATCAAGTTTAATAATGTAATGTTCTTGAGGAATCATAGTAGGAGCAGGGAGCCCTGGCTGAAAGGGGTCTCCATTGTTTGCATAGTAGCATTTATGCCCCTGAGACCAAGTAACATTGATTTTTTTAACTACAAAAAATAGGGGAATTCCAAAGATTAATTGAAGGATCTAAATGTCTGAGTTGCAATTGTTTCTGTACCAGAAGTTGGACCTAGTTTAAGTTTAAGTTAAGTCAGATCATGCGGGAGCAAAAGCCATGAACTTCACCTAGCTCACATATCATGGGTAAAGTGGGGCAGCCTTGGAGTCCACTCTGCCCACGTGGCCAAGACCTGCCCAAGTGTGTTCAGTAGAGAAATTTTTATGAGTCTCCTGAGAGGGTTCAAGCAATACATTACTGTAGTCCACCTTAGAAAATAATAATTGACAGGGAACTTACCCCTTTTTTCATGGGCTCTTTTTACATTAGCTCCTATGTGCTTCTAATAGTCAACATCTACAGCTTCTTATTGAGGAAAACAAGATTAAAGTGGACAGTCACTTGTACAAAGTTACAGAGCAGCTACTTTGAATGTTTTCCTCCTAACAAATATCTCAATAGTTGTATAAAATGTTTGCCTCGGTGGGCTGAGGAGAGGCTATGTAGATTCACCCTCTCTTCAAATTCCTACCCTCCTCTTCTTCTTTTCTCTTTCTTTCTTTTTTATCTTTTGTGGGGTGTTTTGTTTTGTCAGTTTGGCTTGGTTTTGGGGTTCTCTAGATCTGGTTTCTCTGTGTAGCCCTGGCTATCTTGGAGCTAGCTCTATAGACCAGGCAGACCTTAAACTCAGAGATCTGCCTGCTTCTGCTTCCAGAGCACTGGAATTAAGGGCAAGCACCATCACCACCTAGCCCTACCCTCTGCTTCTATTTAAAGAAACATGTCCTTACCTTTTCCGAAGGCTGAACCCCACATATTGGATACCAGTTGTGGAGGTCTCCGTAGACGCCGTGGTCAGCAGCGTCTCAATCCATCGGAGGCAAGAAGGTAGTTCAGTTCAACATGACTCATAGCAGATGTTGTTTCAGACTTCACATCCGACCACTCTGAGCAGATTACTTGGGGCATATTTAAGCACAGTCTAATTTGGTGAAAAGGTTCCTGGTGATAATTAAGTCAGTCCTGTTTGCACACCAAAAGTACATGTGACATCTTCCATAAAGATGGTCTCTATAGAGTGACTGAGGAAAAACAAGCTCGTGATAATGAAACCAAGAAAGGATCTGGCGTGGTCTCTACCATTGCAAAGGTCACCAAGCTATTAATCAGATCTGCTCTAAGACTTCTGGGAAGAAAATAGATTGTACACCTCTCCCTTTGAAGAGACAATCATCTGTGTTTAATATTCATTTTCCCCTTAATGCTTATTGGTGATCACAAGAACCTCCATCCTCCCACAAAGTCATTTTCTATCTTTAAAAAAAAAAACAAGGTCTCACTGTGTAACTCTGGGTGTTTTGGAACTCACTATATACACCTTTGTGTATTTAGTGAGATTAAGGCTAGCCTTAAATTCACTGATATCTGCCTGCTGCTGCCTCCCAGGGAATAAAAGTGTGTGTCACCATGCCTGATCTCTCTCTCTTTGTATTTTGACACAATTACAAATACACACGTTCTGTTCCAGTGGTCACTACAGTTGCCAATATATGTAAAAAGCAAACTCAAATTCCTTGCAAAGTAGACACAAAGAAGCTGTACTGTGTTCAGAGGAGGGTAAAGCCCTGAGATTCTCCACGCTGCCTCCTAAGCTTGAGTTCTTCTCTCTGCTTTGAATCCAGGCGCTCATGACCTTCCAGTAGCCTCATGATGTCAACAATCAACTTGCGAGGATGCTGTGCATGTTATAAAAGGTCTTCCCTTCCAAAAGAACAGAACAGTTTTCACAATGGCTTGCAAATACAAGGCTCTATTAACTCCTCGGGTTCTGAATGGAGTCGTGCAGCTCAAAGGCAGCCCTTTACTGTGAAGAAAAGTTCCATCCCAGCTTGATTTATTGATGATGAGCAGATAAGGAACAGGGGTAGGTTTAGTCTATAAAGTACACCAGCAGCCAAGGGGGTTCTGCCCCTCCAACCTGTTCGCCGATATGCAGTGCTGTTTTTGAGGACCACGGCATCCAACTGCTTATGGCCCCCTGCCTCCGACACAGTTGGGATGCAATCAGGGACCACAGACGTGGGAAACAGGCCTGGCAATCTGAGCAGAAATGAGTTTCACTGAAAATATCATTGTAGTTTGCCAAGTCACAGGGAAGATTAGAGAACCTGGTTTGCAAAGCAGACAGTAACAAAATGCTTAGACACTTGTTTTCAGCAAATTCACATCTRAGCAGTACCCAGCAAGAAGCCAGCTATTGTAGCTAAGTGAAGGCACCAGATGGCATGTCCATGGTTGCTGGCACTGGAGGCTGACATCCTCCAGGCACTCTGTTCTTCTAGTACACTAAAAGTTGTCTCTGCGACATAGGTAAATGATGCTCCACACTCTGCACTTCTGAGGTTCGTGAACTCCTCAGTGGCAGTGTGGAGTAGCTGCCTGTTACTGGCTGAGCTGGGCCACGAGCATCTTTCAGTGGCATTAAGAGCCACATGCCACGTATTCTCAGCACAGTAATGGGCCAAAGGTACCACAGTACCAAGCCACACATCCCCATGCAAAGTATAGTAGGAGAAGCAGAGTCCTGCTCATTCTACTTTATTAACAGAGAACCAATTACCCAACYTGCCACACCTACTGCCACCACATTCATCCAGTCCAGCATCCTCCTGTATTCCGATCATCACAGTCTTCTGACTGCTTCCCGCCTCCAGCTCATCTTCTGCACTGGATAAGAATGCTGGTTCTAAAAAATAAATCTGATTGCATCACCCACTTAAAACCCTYTGGAGCCATTCCTGTTGCCACTGAGATAAAATCTAATCTTACTGAAGTGAATTAAAAGCTCACCTCGCCTATCTCCAGCTTCTCACCAATCCTTTTCCCTTTGAGGGGGTGAATCTGTGACTGAGAGAATGAGATTTGGAAAGGCAAGTAGAGAGGATCTATGCTAGAATTCCCTAAGGTCAGTAATTGGGTTGAAGGTAACAACAGAACCCTGGAGACTAAGAAAAATATACATAATTAGAGTCCCAATTCCATATATATATGTATATACATATATATCAGATATATATGTATATATTGTATATATCAGAATATAGACAGTAGAAGTTAAGGCTCCCTAATTACATAGCCATCCAGTGGTTCTAAGCTCCAGCCACCAGGGATACACAGAAGACACATTGATCTATTGCCCTTTGGCTTACATGTATGGGAGCCGAGGCTAAACAGGTTAAGAACTGAAGGTACATGCATCACATCTGTTGTAATGAAACCAAAACTCAAGCAAGGTTATTTTGACATATTTAGAGCTATTTATACTACTTATTGTGTCATGTGGTGATTAGACATAATGGTAAGTACATTCATCAGAGGGAGGTCTGTTGTTATCATTATAGAAACCAAGCATTAGGGGAGAAAGGTCAGCTCAGGGGAAAAGGAGCTATTGGTAAAAATTAGATGCTGCCCTGAAACCCCACAGAGGCACCCAGGTTTGCCACCTGCATTCTCATAGATCTGAAGTCAGGTGCATCTGCTGTGGCGTTGAATTCAGTGAGAACTGCATGGCAGCAGGTATTTCAAGGGAAGCCCTCAAACAATACAGCAAATGACTGACACCTTCTGGCCCCTCCTTTTAAAGACTTGGCAGGAATGATGAGAGAAGAGAAGGTAATCATTGTGAGCATCAAGTCCTTCCATGCAAAGAATAAACTGGGGCATGGGGTTTATGGGAATCCCATTTTATGCCTATGTTCAGTGGAAGCATCTCCCTGGTTTGGTGGAATGGACCAGTGTTTTCCGAACACAAGCTCCAGGTCCATCTGCTCCCATCATCTGAAATGCAGTCACCTTGCATGATGGTTCATTTCCATTGTCAATGTCATTGGACTAAGAAATATCTAGAGCATTATTGAGGTGCATCTTTGAATGTGTCTGTGAGAGCATC
>BDUI01006614.1:10189-20928 GCA_002335545.1 Apodemus speciosus
GACAAGATTTCACCCTAAAGAACTCCAGATACTGGGTCTATCGTAAAAAATTGGATAACTCATCTTAGTCAGTAGTGACTGCATGGGGAGGAAGGTTACATGGCTGCCCTGAGATGCCCTCTGAAACTGTTTTCCATGCAAGATTTAGACTTGTAAAGGGCCAAATTCTTTATAGGCCACGCCAGGAATGRTCAAGCATGGGGCTGGTTTTATGAGGGCCCCAGTTTGTTCTGCCCCAAGGTTAAYGAGCACATAAATATCAGAATGCCATTGTTTAGTCTGTGCTGAGCMRGTGYTCRCACTGATCRCTAGATGAGAGTTCCCCCTCTCTGAGTCCAATTGCTAGAGATAAATCAGTGTCCTTCATTGATACCACAGCAAACACTTGAAAGGTTAGAGAGAAAATTGAGAGCCCAGAGTAAAGCTAGTCAATCCATCAACGAAAAAGTTGTCTGTCTTGATTGTGCACACGCTGAAAGCTTGTCAATATCCCATGTATAGATCCCTGGTTTGGCTTCAAGGAAGGACATGTGTCCTTTGAGAAGGAGACGCTCAAGCTTTGAACCAAAAGCTTGTGGTATCAGTTGAGACTTTAATGCAAGACTCGATCCTTCCATCTTGGGAATGTGTAAAGGACAGTTGTCCGACCGTCGTGGCTGAGTCCCTTCCACTCCCCATCACAGCTATAGCACCAGACAACCGCGGCTGGCTGCAGAATGCGCCTTCTTGACAGTGGTTATGAAGGACCCCCGGATAAAGAGATGGTGGACATGCCTGCGCCCAGCCTAATGTGATAGATAGTCTGACAACACCTAAGCCAGTCAGCAGGGAAACTGAAGTAACAAACCCAGCTACCACTTTTAAAAAATTAAGTCTCTTACCTTTCTGTCCAACTTCGCCTGTCAAACCTGGCTGTCCTGGAGTCCCAGGAGGACCCTGGTCCCCGGGTGGTCCAGGTTGACACTCCACAATGCCATCTGAAAGTAATTTTTAAAACCCATAAGACATAACCAGGTATTCTTACTTTTTCCTAATCTAACCCTCGATTATAAAACTAAAATATACTAGGCTGATTTGAATTTTTTAGAAATTCAATTCTCCTTTGCTTCCAAATGAGCCTGTGAATTTTTAACTTGCAAAACAAACGCAGCATAGAGAACAGGCAATTCTGGGGATGTCTCTGGGACAGCCAGACCTCATCCTTGCTTTCACATTTCAAAAGTCAAAAGAGAAAGAAGTTCCATACAATCTGTTCTCTGCCCAGGAATTCACACTAATCCTTTCCCCAGGGAACCTATCTGGACTCAATCACCACCCAACCCCCAACTCCCAGCCTTTATCTGTCTTCCTTGCCAGCTTCATCCTGGGAACTTCCTTCCCACTCATGAAGATGGGCTTGAGTTCTTGGAATCAACATCACCAGAGCTCCACACTCATAAATCTTCAGTGATCAGCCACACATGGGGGTGGGGGGTCCCACTGCTACTCCAGCTTTACGGCCCACAATGGTGATTAGCCTCAGAGCGGGTTCCTACTGCAAATAACCCCTCCAGCTCGTCTTACTGGTTTTAGCCCAGAAACACCCAACACCCTGCCTTGATATGCTTCCACTGACCTGGCTGACTTAAGCCTTCTGGAACTTTCTTAAAATTATTGAAATGAGATTACAGCATCACAATAAGCCAGTCACAAGTTTATACTTCATGCTCAGCTTTTCTTGAAAGCTCATGGAGGAAAACTCCGTGTGAYTCTCCAGCTAGACTGCATTATGCCAGGGCATATTCTAGTATGATCTGTTCCCATGTGTACCCTAAGCATTATGCACAGCCACTCTACATGAAATTCAGCTGTCAATYAAGGTTAAACAAATCAACCTGCTAACCTTTAACCTCAGATGCTAGGAGACTTAGAGCTGGTTAATGTGTTGCTTTTCCTTTAAGCCTATCTGGTTGTTAGTGATTATATTTAGTAACATAGTTAACTTTGTAAAACTATTCAAGCAAAAGGTTACTAAGTAACCAGTGCTGGGAGGACCAAGCCTTTACACAGGCTGTTTCTAGCAGCAGTCCCGGTGTCCATCCTGCTCTGTCCTGGGCTCCTGGCATCTGATGGGAAATTCATGGCACTTACTTGTGTGGCCTGGCTGCCCAGGGGGGCCGGGAGGGCCAGGAGGCCCTGGGGCTCCATCTCTTCCACTTGGTCCTGGTAAAGACACACCTGGAAATCCTTGATCACCTTTTTCTCCTCTTTTACCTGGGAAGCCTGGAGCACCAGTCTGGCCTGGAATAGCGAAACCTGCAACCAGCACAGGAGCTCATGTAAATATCMCAAAGGCTGTGCAGAAAATCTACACTCTATCCAAGGTAAAATGCCCACTTGRATCCTCAGTGAGGGCGTGCTCTAGATCAGCACAATACAGCCTGGCAAGRCTCAAGCACAACACGGAAGGTCTGGAAATGCAGAGTCCGCTTCCATCACTCTGTGCTAAAATGCTAAGGGTTCACACAAGGTGACTTGATATAGCCCAGAAGGCTAATGGGGGTGGGGGGGACCCTGAGCACTGCAGCTTAGGGAGCCACACATAGCCAGTCCTGCTGTGCTGGGAAGGAACAGCCACATGCAGACCCCAGGAAAGACAGGAGGACTCTAGAAGCCTCAGACCAAGTATAAATCAGACCAATGGACGAAGGCAACGGGACGCCATGCCATCACGCATCTCGGAGAGAACCACAGCTCAACAGCTGGAAGAACTCTGGCAGAGCCAAGAGCAGGATGTTCGCTCAGCGGGCAAGTCAGTGTCCCCGGGGAAACAAGGACCCACGGTCTGCACATACGCCTACACATGGAGGAATGGCATGCTCACTTGTGCCTCTATAGCATACAGCAGACACACCAGGGCACACTGAATTTCGATTAGCTAGAGAGACAGGTGGAAACCGGCARCCTGTCTTTTGAACATACCCAGTGTGTTTGACAAACACATAGGACTAGAAACCACACAGAACGTGCAACATTCTACAAGAAATAAGGACTCTCACCTGGAGGGCCTGGTTGGCCTGGTGCKCCAGGGAAACCTTGAAAGGGGAGGAGAGAATTGGACAAAGTGAGATGAGGTCACTCATGTATGGACACTTTCTGTTTCTGCACCACAGTCTCCCCAGGGCTACTCGAAGGCACCCACAATCTGGGCTGGGAAGACAGAAGGGGAGCCCACAATATCCCCGTGGAGACACCATCCTCAGGAAGCCACAGGGGAGAAGGGCTCCTGGGGACCTCATGACAGTGAGGCTGGGAGCTAGAAAGAACAGCTTGACTGCCATTCAGGCTTCCAGAGAGAGAGAAGAAAAGGTGAGCAGGAGAGGGAGCTGAGGGGGAGGGAATCGAGCAAGCTGCAGCCTACCTTTAGGGCCGGTCTCTCCTCTTAACCCTGGTGCTCCTGGGTAGCCTCTCTCTCCTTTCTCTCCCAAAGGCCCGGTGCCTATCACCTGCATTAAAGCACAGGCGGGGCTGGTATGGGAGTAGCTGATAGCACACGTCATGTATGTTGCTCAAGGAATATGGAGGCAAAGATGTGCGGGGAGCAGGGGAAAGGCCTGGAGAGCTACAGAACAAATACCAAGTGCTAAGCACAGCTCAGGGCTGAATCGCCAGGCAGTTCAGCCTCATGTATATGATTTCCCTAGCAGCAGCAATGGTGTCACTCCATCATCTAAAGCCTCGTCTACAATGTGCAGATGCAGCAAAGCCACGGCACGCCTGGCTTGCTTCACAGGGCAAAAGAGGAATGCCCTTCAGTTTCTTCCGATGTGTAGGGCAGGGACACACACTATGTTTCTCCTTTTATTGGAGGATATTTTATGTGTCTTCTTTCTCTAAAAGCCAAAAGGGAACTTCATGAAAAATCACAGGGACAAAGACCAGGAAGGAGGTACTGTCAACTTCACTGGACAGAAACCTGGCTCACTGTGATCCTGAGTGACCACAGTGCAAAGAAAACAGCATACTCAAGCCTCGACACACTTCATTACAATATCCCTCTGTATCAATAAAGAGGGGATGCTGTTTTAAATGCCGTTAAGTAGCTTTGATTAGGCCACTCTATGACATGGACATATATAAAAAATAAATAAATCACTGTGCATCCCAAGTATACGTAAATTCTATTTGTCGATTGAAAATAAATAAATTTAAAACTAACTCAATAAGAGTGTGCTGGTGGGACTGAGGAGAGATGAGAACCCGCCTGCCCTGAGGTAAGTCATGGAAGAGAGGAGAGCCACAGGTATGCTGGGCACATCAGGCAGGTGTGCTGGGCACACAAAGGCGTCCAGAGGTTAGTAGTCCTGTTGTTGAAATGTAGCCCCTGGAGCCATCACTCCGGCCCCCCAAGCCATCACCCACACAGTGAGTGGCACATACCCATACCCACGTCACCCAGAGCAAACAGGGCAGGAGTGCCCACTGTTTCAAAACCAATTTGGAACAGAAGAACTGAAACAGTAGCAGGTCCAAGTATGCATGAACAAGGCGTGAAGGTTACTTGAACAAGAAATGCTATTTTGTTAGAACCATCAGACTATGGTTGATAGGTCGATATGTTCCTCTTACTAAATTTCCCCTGATGGACAATTACAAAAAAATAAAAAATAAAATCCAGGTTTCAAAATAGGCTGCTAGGGTATCCGTATGCAAAGATTTTTGTTTCCAGAGGCTTGAGGACATATATGTAAAAACTATAAAGGTCTGATTCTTAAAATCAGAGCGAGTTATTGATTGCTGCATAGGGAAGGCACCCACTTCAGACGAGAGCATCACCCAAGGGGCAGCTGCAGAGTGTCCCACAGAACCCGGGGCCCATCTCAACCATGCTCATTACTTACAGAACCAGGGGGGCCTGGAAGTCCTGCTTCTCCCTTCTCTCCCTGCAAGGGACATGCACAGTTATGTAGTTATTATAACATAGATGTCTTATAACATAGGTGATCATGCAGAAGGCTGGCCAGGAATTTTCTGGTAAGATAAAAATTGGTTCTACAGAATCCTCAAATCGTTACATTCTCTCAACCCCTCCCTCTGGGACTGGCTTGGCTACTCTGTGATCGTCACACACACACACACACACACACACACACACACACAAAATAGGAACATTTATTTCATCTGTATCACATGAAGGTAGCATGGAAATAAAAATGTCTACACTGCCTAAACGGAAGCCTGAAGAGACAAGTGTTTGCTGTGTGTGGCAGCCTTCTCGAGGGGCCATCCGAGAGCCTTTGTAGAAGCAGTGTTCTTCTCTAAATTGCTAGGAAGCATGGTTTCCTAGCTCTGGCTCCTTAAAGCATCTCCTTGGGGTTTTCATGTCTGGATTTACACTGAAAGCCCCAGTATGAACTCCAATGTTAGCTTCAAGCAACTCTAAAATTATCTAGAACCCAGTCAGCAGAAGACATGGATGTTAGAAATGTCTCTACATGACTAATTTATGGATGTCCACACAAACCAGAGCCTCCTTGTTTTATTTACAAAGCCTTATTAATCTTAAAAAGCAAGATGTGGTTCCGTGGGTAGAAGTGCTTCACACCAAGCCCCAGGTTCAGAGTTCACTCCCAGAGACCCACACGAGGGAAGGAGAGAAGGGACTCTCACCAGCTCTCCTCAGACCTCCACATGCGGCACATGTGTGCCTACACACAGCCAACCAATCAATCAATGTAACTTTTTTTAAACTGAAGGGGAAAAAAAGGCAGGATGTGTCCTTCAAACCCGTTTTGTTAAAGGCACATCAATGTGTTTACAGAACAACAGCAGGAGGCAGAATTTTTGGCCATTCTTTCTTTTCTTACACTTCTGCATTTTCTCCTACTTTAAAATCAGGAAAAATTAATCTCTTAAAAAAATCGACAGATGTTTGACTGAGTGTCATGTGATTGTCTTCTTTCAAATAACTCATCAACTGTGGAAAAGTCAATAAACTGTTGAGTCCATACAGAGAAGAAACCTTTCCCCCTGGGGTTCAGAGTTATTTACTCTAGAAAATAAATGAGCAAGCTCCTAGGATGAACAACCCATTAAAGGTAAAATCTCAAAACATCACCACGCACCTGAGGGCCCTGCCGGCCTGGGAGACCTGGGTACCCGGAATCACCAGGAAAGCCCTAAAAGCAAGGAAGATACAGGATGGTCACGGAGGGGACAGTGGCCCTTGTCCACTCAGAAACTGCAGTGGAAGAGACTTACCGGGCTCCCCTTTTCTCCTTTTTCGCCGTCTTTCCCAGGTTTTCCCTGTACAACAAAGAGGCAGACATGAGTGTTTCACACCACAGCTCTGCATGTCTCTCCCTGGTGTGAGGAACTAGACAGGCAGGGAAGAGGSCCCGGTGAGCTGCTAGCTGACTGGGGAGGAAGATGGCCCAGTTTCTGAAGAACAGAGTCCACAGGGCTCTTAGGGTCCGAGGGATTATTTTGTCATTGGCAGTGGAGCACCGAGGCTGATAGGTAAGGCCTCGTCTTTCCATTCGTGACTTTGGGGAATCACCAGATATTCTGACAGATACAACGGGCAGCTAGGCAGATACCCTACTGCTGCTGTCCAGACAGGGAGAAGCCTGTGAGCCTCTTGGGGTCCCAGGCACACACAAACCTGGCATGGGAGGAGATAGGGGTTCAAGTCTGGTATCAGGAAGAGCAACAAAAACAGCTAAATCCCCACTCTGACCATGCAAGAAAAAAGATGTCCCAGGGGACAGTGCAGGGGATAACTTTTCCAAAAGCTGTTTCCTGGCAGGCTCAGCGGGGTCCAAGGAAGAAATTAGAAAATGCTATAGATGATGATGATATCGATGTACTCGTCCTTCCATTCACTTCTGTGAGTATGGGGATTAGAGGGGAGTGTTTCCCAGCGAGGACTGGATAGATCTAGGAAGCACTTACCCGAGGCCCTTGCTTGCCAGGTTCACCTTTCTCTGCATGTCCTGGCACTCCCTTAAGAAACAAGAGGAAAAGGAGTTAGACTCATTGATATATGCAAATACAGTGTAAAGCCAGACACACACTGGCGTTGGTAGGAAATACTAGTACCATAATGTGTCATCCTTCACATAAAAATAATAATGGCAAAGAGGACCAGCATGCTTACCGGAAATCCGGGTTCGCCTTTCTGACCCTAAAAGAATGGAGGGGTTGGAGAGAGACACATCAGTACCATCTAATGGCTATATCACCCACCCAATGGTTACATCACCTACATAATGGTTACATCACTCACATAATGGCTACATCACCCACCTAATGGCTACATCACCCACCTAATGGCTACATCACCCACCTAATAGCTACATCATCTACCTAATGGCTATATTACCCACCTAATGGCCACAACACATTGTTGCTTTTGTTTCTTTTTCTTTCCTTTCTCTTTTCTTTTCTTTTTTGAGACTGAATATTTTCATGAAACTCTAGTATGTAACCCAGAACTTGTGGCAATCCTCCTGCGTCAGCATTCATCCTGGCATGTCAAGATTACAAGGGTACACTACCATGCCTGGATCTGTTTTTTCAGATGTTACATTGAACACTCTTTTTAAAATCCAAGCTGCAAAGATGTCTCAGCCATTAAAAGCACATAGTGCTCTTGCAAAAGACTTGAGTTTAGTTCCCAGCACCACACTAAGCTGCACCCAGCTCCCTATAACTCTAGCTCCGGAAGAGGCAATGCTCTGGCCTCTGTTAGCACCTGTACACACATGCACAAACTTATGGAGAGACACATATATGCACATGATTGCAAAAGAAAACCCCCCACTTTTTTCACTCATATTACAAAAGATGCAAACAGAACTCCAATAATCCCTTCCCAGTAGCCAGGTTTGGGCTACAGTCTAATATGGCCTTGGTGAAAGAATTGGCCATGGCCTCCTTTCACCCATAAGCTGGACCCCCTCCTATCTATACAACTTCTACTGAGTGCCAGGCTTATTTAAGAAGCCCTTTGTTAGGTAAATCAGGACACAAGTGAGAGCACCCATTACTGCCCTCAAAGGGCATCTATAAACCCACTTCCCAAGGCAAGATTGATTATGGCTAGAGAATTGGAATCTCAATCCAGCTTCTCTYTGTCCCTCTGAATTTGTCCAAACTTAGAAAGCAGATATTCACCGAACAGAGCCCAGACCTACCTTTTCTCCTGTTGGGGCAAAGTCTCCTTTTTCCTTAACTTGTGCCTGTCCAGGTACTCCCGGGGGACCACTGACCCCTTGCTCTCCCTGTAAAATGTGGAGGTTAGTTCGGTATGAAAAATAGAACAAAAACTGGGGTAGGACAGTAAAGCCGGAAGTTAAATGCTAGCACATTATTGTCCCACAGCCAGAGAAGTATGCTTCCCAAGCTCAGAAGTCTACACAGATGCAGGACCCACCTGTGCATGCACCTGCACACAGCGGCACCACTGTGTGAGTGAGAACACACAACAGCTGATAGGAGCTTGGCAGGAAAGGGGATATTTTAGGCGAGCCAAAAGAATCAGAGAATCACCAGGATTCTCTTACTCAAACAGCCTAACAGCTGGGCACATTTGGAATTAAAGGGAAAGGCAGCCAAACATGTGTGAGTGCCAGACTCCAACAGTAAAAAGCAGAGCCCAGGCTCTGTCCAGACCCACCATATCTGGTACTCACTGGTAGCAGCTGCTCACACCAACTTGCACACCCCAAGGCAGGCAACAGTTGTGATAATGCCCTTTTGTCTTATTTTACCCAGGGATACTACTAGGGAGAACAGCAGGGGACCAGGTGTTCACTGCTTGACCTTCTTGCCAAGAAAAAGATRTTTGTCCAGTCTTCACCAGCCTACCCCTGTTGCTGTCAAGGCACATATTCTTGGTGCCTCCTGGTCCTCAAGAAAGAACCAATTGCACCCTACATCATCATTACCTCCTCTCAATGGCTGCCATCATGGTTGGGTTTAACAGAGTATGCAACAAGGAGGCCAATCTAAATTTCACGCTTTTGAAGCGAGTTTGCGATCTGACGGATTCGGATTCGTTGTTTGAGCTCCTTGTTCAGATAAGAGAACTCATGGCCTTGTGTCACTTGGCAGCGCCATTGGCCACCTCACTTTTTAGCCATTGGAGTGAACTCTGTACTCCTAGTGTTTCAGCTGCGGTGTCTTCTCCGCCTAACCCAAAAGCACGCAGAGGAGACACAATGGCTTCTCACTCACCTTGTCACCCTTCGGTCCTTGGTAGCTGTAGCCCATCTGCCCCTGTTGGTTACAGATTACTCTTTGTTATTAAGGCTATCACCTTTGCCAGCCATCCTAAACCCTCACTCAGATGAGGCAAGAGGTTGGGCTTCGAGCAATAGTTTCGTTCTGCAAGCACCATAGGCTTTGCAAGAAAAGCCATGCTGGATGCAATGATTGTGCAAAGATTCTTTTTTGCAAATATTATAACAAAGAATTTCATGGATGTARGGGTTTAAAACTCTGGGTTCAGATAAGTAAGGGAATTATCAACAAATCCAAAATAATAACTAAGGCATGAGTGGATAAGAGTGGAGGGCCTCAAAGATGGATGATGATATGGTGGTGGTGGTGGTAGGTGATGGTGGTGATGGTGGTGGTGATGGTGGTGATGGTGGTGGTGGTGGTGGTGGTGGTGGTGGTGGTGGTGGTGGTGGTGATGCCACCATCACCATGATAGCAATGAGAATGAGTAGGTGGTTGATAGATAATATAAAAATAACTTACAGATGACAGTCAATAAAGAGAGACAGGCAGACAATACATAGATACTTAATGCTGACAAGTAGTACCATATGTGGGTAAGGATGAGACTCAGAAGGTATTATGGAATCTCACCACAGTCCTATAATAAGGCTGAGAGCAATCAATGAAAGAATATCTTTACCTTTTCTCCAGGAGGTCCAGGAGGGCCTGGAGGACCCTGTAAGAGAGAGCATTTTAATTAAATAATAATCAAAAACAGCCAGCCGTGGTCTGGAAGATCATCCCTGTGTGCTCGCGCTCACGCGCAGACACACACACACACACACACACACACACACACACACACACGGGCTTTTGTGGAAGGCTTGGTCCCCAGCTGGAGGTGCTAGCAAGAGGTGACTGCATCACCAGGGTACCTAACCATTGGTGGGTTCTTGCGGTGGGGGAGGGGTAGAGAAGGGTTTGGAAGATGTCACTAGGGTTGTTCCTTTGAAGGAGGCATCTTGTCCCTCTACGCTCCCCCTCTTCCTCTGTAGGTCTCAACTGTACCTCACATTCCCCACCACAATGTTCTACCTCCCCGMAGTCTCAGAAAGCACAGAACCTAGGGTCATGTGGGTCAACCCCCTGAAACTGTGAGCCAAGATGAATCTTTCCCCCTTGTGAACTGTATCCTTCCAGAATTGTGTCCTAGCAAGGTCTGACACACAGTCCTCGGTACTCCGGTGTTGGCAGGAGGGTGTGTATGACCTACACCTATCAAGCTTTGAGAATAGCCAGTCATGGGTCAGGATAATTATGAGGAGGGTGCAAGTCCCTCAAAGGCTGTGGCCTGTCCTTAGGCACTAGTACCTGGGGGCACCAGCCTGCGCTCCAAGCTGGAGTTGCCCACATGAGAACAGCACTGTGCACTTTAGACACAAGTCCACTTCAGACCTCGAAAAAAATGATTCTTCTGGAGAGTAGATTGTGCTGACACCAAAAAGATACCCCCACATTTGTGAGAAAAATTC
>BDUI01006614.1:22938-39329 GCA_002335545.1 Apodemus speciosus
AAAAAAAAATCTTTAAAAGAGAAATTTTAGGCTAAAGCATACAAGTAGAAAGGAACTGTTCTCTTTGCCACACATTTCATGTACAAAACTGCATTTTCCCCATCAAAGAAAGTGAGCTTCCAGTTAAGGAAGTCCCAGTGACTGGTGCTGTGTGAAACTAGAAACACATGCCCAAGGGAGGGGAGCTAAGTTTACCTTTGTACCGTTGCATCCTGGGATACCTGGGGGACCTGGAGGACCATCTTGGCCAGGAATACCCTGCRATCAATCAAATAAAGAAGTCAGCAAAATAGGAACTCACCAGGTGGTAAGATGTTTCGTGAAATTGATGTGTGCATTTTGTATACATACTGGAAGTCCAGGATTCCCGGGGTAGCCRGCTGCTCCAGGGGGTCCCTGCAAAGACAGAACGAAAGACTTTCAGCCAACTACAGGGAGCCTTCTGTCTCTCTTCAGCCTTCCCCCRAGTTCAAGGAGCTTAGAACCTGAGTGCTGAGCAGAGAGCATTCTGGGAGGAAAGCATTGAGATTCAGCTCACTGTTTCTTGCCTCCAAAATCAAGGCTCTGAATACCCTGAAATACTATTGCCCCCATTGAATCTCTTGTGGTWTCTGAGTTAAAAATTAATGTCTAATTCACATTAAAATTATCAACACTTATGAAGAAGTGTTTGTGGGATAAACTTGAATGTATTTGTGGTGAGAGCCCTTGTCTTCTAATTCCTAAACAGTCAAGTATGGTCAACTATATCCAGAGAGTGACGACAATGTTTCTCTCTCTACCCTGTGAGCCCATGTGGAATGCCAGGGAGTCTCCACTGACACGGGTGCCCCACCCCCTAACACTTCACAACACCATCATGTGCTTCTGTACTTGATGAGCCTCAGAGAGCATCATCTCTGGGCTTTCTAGGAAGGATGAAGCAAAGAACTTGGCTCTGGCAATGTCTCCTCAGTGATGCTTTCTTCTCTAGTGACTTGGGACARATAACTAGCTATCCCCTTTCCCAAATTTAAATATCTATAAGAGACCCTTCAAGAAGAGTAAGGGGGCAATCAAACTCATACAGCAAGAGTTCTGCTTGCATGCATCACCAGCCCACAGGAAAGAGGGGTGATGGCCCACGACAGTGAGGAGTGGCAGGAGGGAAGRCACAGAGGARAAGGAGAAAGCCAGCCCTGGGGTGAAGGCTGCACCCCACTCTGGACACCCAGGTCCCCCATCAGGGTCACCAGACTCTGCACTTACTCTTGTCCCTTTTGTACCAGGAAGTCCAGGTTCTCCAGCATCGCCCTACAACAGAACAGAGATGCCATGAGGATGGCTCTGGTCACTGTCACACGATGGGCGCCATCTGCAATTCACCCTTCCTCCATTCCAGTCAAGCTTACCTTTTGTCCTGGTGGTCCATGTGGCCCCTCGGGTCCTTGCATCCCAGGGAATCCAATAACACCTTGTAAACCTGGGAGGCCTCTTTCTCCCTGCAGGACAGCACACGGATCAGACAAGGGTAAGGAAAAGGATCAGCAGAGATGGGTGGTTTGGGGTGTTAACTTGACCAAGTAGAGTCCAAAACTCTGGTGATGCATGACTCCTGTCTGTGCCTGCAAGGTGTTGTACTAAGAACAGCATCTCCATCGGTGGGCAGACTGAGGGAGACCTGCTTATGAGTGACTTAAGCTGAAACATCAGACAGCAGAGGTGCTAACAGAACCATAACAAAGCAGAGGGTAATTCTAGCTGCCTTCTAGGCTGACGCCAATCTTCTTTGGTCCTTACATCACAAGTTCAGATCTCCAGTCTTCAGACTCACAGATTTTGCCAGCAGTCCCAGGTTCTCAGGCTTCCTGCCTTGTATTCCTTAAGTCACCAGCTTTCAAGAGTCATGTGGTACAATTCCTCTGCCTCCCAATCATAGGAGCCAATTGTATGAACAAATCTCTTCTCACCTACCTATCAATCCATCTATCCATGTATCCACCCACCCACCTGTCCACACATCCACCCATCTGTCCACACATGCACCCACCCACTCACCTGTCCACATATCCACCCATCTGTCTGCCCACCCATCTGTCCACACATCTACCTACCCACCTGTCCATACATCCACCCACTCACCCACCCACCTGTCCATATACCCACCCACCCACCAGTGCACACACCCACCCACCTGCTCATTCTATTGGCTGTCCTGCCAAAGGAAATGGACTAAAGCATAAACCTTCCTGAGTCCCACCCAGCACTGTAATTGTATACAATGAGTGTCTGAGAATGGAGGATGAAGCCTTCTCCAGGTATTCCGTGTTAGATTCCTAATATTTATCACCTGACACATGGCTTGTATATACTAGGAGCTGTATAATATGTAAAGTTCATAAAATTAAAAAAAANCCTGTCCACACATCCACCCATCTGTCCACACATGCACCCACCCACTCACCTGTCCACATATCCACCCATCTGTCTGCCCACCCATCTGTCCACACATCTACCTACCCACCTGTCCATACATCCACCCACTCACCCACCCACCTGTCCATACACCCACCCACCCACCAGTCCACACACCCACCCACCTGCTCATTCTATTGGCTGTCCTGCCAAAGGAAATGGACTAAAGCATAAACCTTCCTGAGTCCCACCCAGCACTGTAATTGTATACAATGAGTGTCTGAGAATGGAGGATGAAGCCTTCTCCAGGTATTCCGTGTTAGATTCCTAATATTTATCACCTGACACATGGCTTGTATATACTAGGAGCTGTATAATATGTAAAGTTCATAAAATTAAAAAAAAAACGAGTTTTATTTTATTGAGTTGATTATAATCTCTGGCACCTTTTTGTTCCCTACAGACCATATTCTGAGCAGCCCATCCGTGTCTCTCTTTTTAGATAAGCAGAGTCACAGCTCTGATCTCAGCACACAAATGATCAATAGCGTGACGGTGGGCTTGGATCATTCTTCCTTTTCAACAGTAAGTTTTTTTTTCCAAAGAAAAGATCAAAGTTTACTGGTGGCCTCTGCCCCAAATCAGAAAAGAAATGAGAAACACGATTTTTAAAATAAGAACTATCATTCACGGTATAAATGCTTGACAAGGGCTGTAATACACTGGGAAAGAACAAAGACCAGAGAAAGTCTAGAGAGGGGGGAAAAGTGCTGCCCTGGACCTTAGGCTGACCTTCCAAAGATGAATGCAAAATAAATATGGGCAGAGACAAAAGGAACCAGAGCACAAGGCAATGCGGGCTGGAGAAAGGCTGGGAAGCAGGGGTTGGATGTCAGAACACGCGGTCAAGACTGAGCAGAAATAAAAAAAAAAATACAAGTAAGGTGGGAATACACAGGAAGGAGACACCAACCTTTGAACCTAGAAATATTGTGTGTCCTGTAGCAGCAAAAGGGAGGTAAGGGCGATGTTTTAGAGACTGGCATACTTAGATTATCAATACAAAAAAAAAACCCTTCACTTCAAAGCATAAGACGCTCTGGAGTGGACCAGCAGAAATGCTTGAGACTCAAGGGTCTTCTCTAAGCTTCATTAGTGCAAAGTCAAAGGAAAATGGCCTGACCAGGATCCTATTTACCACTCTCCACCCCCTCAAGTAGCATTTCACAGGCCACAAGTTGCTTAAAAGGTCTCCACCATCACGTCATCGAAATGAGACAAGGAGCATGTCCAAAGCCCCGCTCCCCTCTGCTGCAGGGTCTCACCAATCCTCTGCGTCTTTATAGAGACAAAGGGAGAGGGGACACAGTAAATTCCTACAGCCCTGGGCCAGCAGCAATGAAAGCTACTCGAAGGAGCAGATTCAAGCACACTCTGGGCCCTTGAATGAAGTTTGTCTGGGTTTTCAGATGTAGAAAAAGACTACTCAAAATAGAGTATGACTGAACTCTGAACAGATGACACCCCCCCCCCAAAAAAAAAAAAAAAACATAAAATAAAAGTTGAACTGCAAATCCTCAAATAACCCAACCTGAGCCKGGGAGGACTCGAGAATGGAACATCAGCGGGAGAACTTTCTAGCATGTCTGGGGAGTATTTTTAGTACTTAATTGATATTGGCAGTATCTCCAGAAGACCAAGCAGAGATAAGGTTTTTTTACTTCCCATTTTAATCATGGAATGAATGCGGCGGGGACGGGAGCCAGATGACCTGATTCCTACCAGATTTTCCCTGACTCAGCTCTGAACCAGAATTAGAAATGAAGTCAGCCCACCCCAGGTCCCTTCCTTATCTAGGTCACTAGAGCAAGCTGGTTCCCATATTAAATAAGCCCAGAGCATGATGTCAGCCAGTGAAATGGACCCTGTTACGTTCACGTTGTACAGAAAATCCAACACCCACCCTGAGCTGACTGATCACATGTCATTGGTGACCCCTCACATGCCTGGGAACAGAAAGGAAGAAATCTRAATTCCCAGACCAGCCTTCACCACAAGAACACATTCTTCCCCAAATGTCAGTAGAGGGCTTAAGCAACCGCATCTCCCAAGAGTTTTGCAATCAAGTAACTGAGGGAAATGACTTCTCCTTTCACAAGTTTTTGCTATTCCTCATTTTTTAAATTTTTTTCTCATTTTTTTTTCTAGTAAAGACTGCACATTCATAATCGGATACCCGGTGCCCTCTCTAGTGTTACCATGAGAACAGAGGCAAAATGGAGAGAAGGGACAAGTGCCCACACAACTATACAATGAGTCAGCACATGGCGCACACGGCGCTGGAACCAAATGGCTCCATCCTGCTTCTAACAGTTACCCCCCCCCCACCAAGAAAGCAGAGCAGAGAGCCGGACATGTCGGTGCCAGGGCTTTCCACACCAGATGCTGCAGCTGCGGTGGGCGCTATTCCAGCTGTGACCACCTTTAAGCCCAAGGCCAAGTACAGAGCGGGGGAGGAAGGTCTCTCTGTCATCCAGTTCCCACAGTGTGCTACAGGCGCCGAGGACAGGGTGGCCGCAGCTGACCACCACAACCACGGCTTTTCACCACAAGGGTGAGCAGACGAAGCTGAGGACCTGAGGGCGTGTCTCAGTAACAGACCCAGCATGTGATTCTAGATCCTTGCACTCTGGACCCAGCAATGGAGGAAGGGCTGGAGAGCCAGAAAGAGAAGTGTGTAAAATACGACACAAAAACTCCGATGTGACCATGCTTTGCAATCTCATTCTTATAAGAAATTGTGTCAGTCAGAGGTGTGGGGGGGGTGGACGGGAGAGGGAGAAGGAGAAGGAGAGGGAAAGAGACTGTAGGTTTTCAGTGCTGAAAGGAGAGATGACTGAAGAGACGGCGATGTTGGCTGCCTGCATCTGACCTGACTGGCACACCAAATGCAGACGTCCAATTATCCCGCTTTGCCTACTAAGTATGTGCCAATAGTATGCATCAATAATAATAACAATTAAGAAGCTCATCATCTACAGCCTCTAAAGTCATTTTAACTATATATGGACTTCTAAAACTCATTCTGTATCTATAAAAAAAAGACTGTCTACAACAAGGAACACCATTATGGCTGTGTTCTCCGGTGAAACTTGCAACTTGAAGAGAGGAACAAAATGCCATTGTTTATGGAGATGAAGGGAGACAGGCCGTAGAGTCGTCTTGGGACGACACTAGCCATTCCAAATTAGGCTTGAAATAGAGTTTCATGCTGGAGGAACTTAAAATGTTTGCTTACCGTATTATCTACAGCAAGCACATAAAGATCCCATAAAATGTGGAAAGAAAGGGTCCCTTTGTTGTACCCAATCRTGCCCCTGTCTCTTACAACACTGTAAAAAGAGCTTAAGATTCAACTCCCTCCAGTCTCAGTCAGAAAGTCAAATAGGAAGCAACTAGAACACACGAAGTTGAAATAGTAGGGAATTTCTAAATTCAAGGAATAATTAATTACCAAGTACAAATACTAAAGGGAACATAAAATATACCTAAAATAAGTTGTCATCAAAAATCCTATTATCAAAAGCAATCATGATGGGCAGGGGTGGTGACTCTGTAATCCTAGCTCTTGTGAAGCTGAGGCAGGAGGATGGATGCTAGTTTGAGTCTAGCCTGGGCTACTTAGTGAGTTTATTCTCAATGATGAGTTAAACTCCTGTCTCTACAGTGTTTACCTAAGGAGCTGTAGAGATGGTTCAGAAGTTAAGAGCACTGGCTGCTCTTGCAGAGGGCACTGGTTTGGTTCCCAGAATCAACATTGAATTTCCGATTAGATGCTCTGTTCTGGCTTCTGTGGACACTGGGCGCACATTTAGTGTACATACATGCATGCAGGTAAAGCATACTTCCATGTAAAATAAAACTAAAATTATATTTTAAGTTTTAAGCATGTATTATATTAGGCTAAAATTTAGCATAAAATTTTAAATGGATAAGTTGCAGCTGTTTTGAGGGCCAACATAGAACCCTTGTTCAGGGAAGCTTTTACTGTTTTTTTTTTTTCTTTACATTTTAAACAATAAGATTGTAGATCTTCAAGGGAACCACATCACATGCAAAAATGTTTGCTCACACCTGGAACAAAACTTGGGTCAGAGGATCTCCACGGGTTTTCACAGAAAATACAGGGAATCGATGGCCAACACAATTAAGATGTGCAGCCTGTCCTCTACACCTTCTTTGAAGAAGTTATTCAGTTAGTGTTTGGCACGCCAACACTAGAGACAGGATTCGGAGAAAACCAACAACAGCTCAACGCACCCCATGCAGGGAACAATCCTCCCGATGTCGGAAAGTCCCCAGCAGAATACAGCCCAGGTCCTTGGCACAAGCACCTGTCTGACGCCTCTGCCCCAAGCTAAACAGCAACAGGAAAATCTCTGTCCTGGACGTGATCCTGAGCCAGCTGTGTCCTGCTGTCATCTGGTTCCCTGAGATGTCACTTCCCAAGCAAGGCTGAACATAACTGAGAGAAAAAGCCATGAGTTTTTGTCCGTAGCTCCCAGGGCAAGTGGTTACTGAGAAGCGATTTGGGATGCTGGGTCATGGTCAATGTGGGGACCATGATCTATGGGGGACCACGGTCAGTGGGGGACTATGGCACTTAGCCAAAATTCCACAAGTTCAATCCCTTGAGCCTAGCCAGAGAGGCATCTGCAGGACCATATCCGGAATGTGATACTGCTGGGAAAGTTGTAGGCAGGCTACAATCTGTGTCACCGGGTCATGGAAACCCTCCTGTGTCAGGGCCCCTCGGGGAGCTCCCTGCATGCCTTCTGCTTGACACTGTACTGCTGCAGGGAGAGGGGACAGGACCCACACAGCGAGACAAGGGGAGGGCTTCTTTAGTCAGTGTAGCACTTCAGTTCTGTTTCCCACCATGACTGAATGTAGCACGGGAGAAGGTTTCACCGAACTGCAGTGTCAGTTCCACCATTCCAAGCTCACGCATTGCTACAAAGTTAACTTTGGGGCTCAGAGCAGCAAAGGGTAAAGAGGAGACACAGTAAATAGTCGTGACGACTGAACAGCTCAAAAAAATTGCAAAAATTTTCTAGTATATAAAAATCCAATTTTCCTCATCAATGTGTGAGAAAAAATACAAAATACTTTCTGAAGAATGAACACTCACTCAACATAAGAATAACCAAGCTCAGTAAATACCCTCTTATCAGGGACAACTCGACTTTCCCATGAAGCTATCCAGCAGCAAATGGGACTTCACTGATGGAGGGAAAGCAGCAGTAGCAGAATGGAGCGCTGGCAAGTCACTGGAAGGAAAAAAAATGATTTCCAAGTCCTCTGCGGAGATGCAGACATCTCACACTGGTTGGAGAACAGCTCGCTGTGATATCTTTCAGGGTTTCTGTTCTAAGTCATTCTCTGGAGCATGCAGGACTTTGTTAGAAAGTTAGACCTATGCTGGTCTCCTGTCTCCATGCTCGCCAGGAGCTGTGGGTACTTTCTTACCTGCTCTAGACCTTCAGCCAGAAGCTCATGAAAATCACAGGATGTCTTTGCTCAGCCTTAGGATCTGAGCTACACATTTGTTGTAAGGCCTTCTTCTTCATGCCTCCTTTCACCCCATCACCTCTTGGCCCCCTGACCCAGGTCACTCCAGGAAGATCTACCTTCAGTGAAGTGCCATCCACCCCTTGTCCCCTCCCTGGAGAAGAACTGTAGACCCAGGACATTTCAGGAACCTCTGGTCTCTCATGAGCAGCAGGTCCTCTGTGACTCTCCGTCTGGCCACCAGGGGGAGCGCTGGGACTATTGTGTTGGGCAGATCCTCTGGGCTGTTGCTGAAGCAAACAGGTGTGAAGGCAAGACCTGAAATCCCTGTACTCAAAAGGCAGAGGCAGGAGGATGAGGAGTTCAAGGTCAGCCTGGGCTACGTGGGACCCCGGCTCACCTCTGCGTATATGTATGCTGTATGAGTGTGTGTGCATTCAAGTAGGCACAACAGAGCGAAATAAGCTTGACAAAGATCTAAGAGAGAGAACTGTCTAAAAAAAAGCTTTAACTGGGATGGAAAATTTACGAAATTAAGTATGAAATGGATAGCTTAAATATCGGGGCTATGAAGTGACCAGGGGCCTCGACTGCAGAAACAATGTGGACTGTGAATTTTTTCTGGTCGTATTAGTGAATATTGATTTGCTGAATGAAGACAGCCACTCCTCCCAGTCCTCACTCTTTCCTCCCCTTCCGCCTGCTGGTCCCTTTCACTTGCCTCGTGGGTATGTCCCAGTTTGAATAGCACAGGGCACAGGAAGAAATTAAATCCGACAAACCAGCACAGACAGGACAAGGGTGAGCTCTGGAGGCCACAGTGGTGGCTCACCACACCACCAGAAAACAGTCAAAGGTTTGCCCGTGGCTCTCTTCCCTGGGCTACTGGAAACTTAAGGTAACTTCATCCACTCTCCTGGCATTCGCCAACTGCAAAGTATGTGCGGTGGTGGTAGTGGGGATCCAGCCAATCTTCAGTACCTTCCAAAGAGGTGGTGACATGAGCCATCATGCTAACAGCTTGTCAACATGAGCACTCATGAAGGTTAGAGCCACTAATATAATCTCTATGTACTTCTCCCCTACATACTTAACATACAAGTCAGGCATAGAGGTTCACAGCCCACACCCAAGGCAACAGAACTGCTACAAGTTCAAGGCCAGCCAGAGCTGCAGTGAACTGCAAGCCAACCTAGGCTATGAAGTGTTGGCAAAAATATAAATATAATAATAATAATAATAATAATAATAATAATAATAATAATTGACCAAAGCAATAGACCTACAAGGTGCTCAATGACAGGTTGGGAACTTTCCTGGCTGTGGCCCTGGATGACTGTCTATCTGGAGCATAAGCAAGTCAGAGCTGAATCAGGTCACTGGGGCCAACAGAAGTTAGGGAACTTATATGCACAGAACTAAATGAGACCCAGCGTTAAAAAGCGCCCCCAAATAAACAGCAGTGGTGCTCTACTTGCTTTGCTTGTCCTGATTTGTAGAAGCCATCCCAAGCTCTTCGCCTGGCACACAGCTCCCTGCTGGGCCTTCCACGTGGGCAGGGTGCTACACCAAGTTCACCCCACACAGGAAGTCACTCTGAGGACACCAGGCCACGCTGCAAGGAAGCACCCACGGTGTAGACAGGGTAGTGGTGCTGCCACAGTTTGGACACACAGATAAGTGTCCCTTTAGCTCTCAGTCCAGGGACACTTAAGCATCCCATCTCTGTGACTTGACCTGTTGGCGTCTTTTGTTACTACTCCCACGAGGTTACTTTTCTTTTAATGAAGGCTGTCCTTGGAGGACAAGGTAGACCTTTAGAGGAATACTGGATGTGCTCCTGACCTGGGCAACTGTGATGACGGTCTCAAGGGCTGCACAGATTCGCCATGATGTCACATTGTGTTGGCAAGATGGCTGCCCCTCTTTTTCTAAGTTCCAGGAAAAGGATCAAAATTCTATGCTCTGGCTTAATGGGGAGTTTGGGGAGGGGCTGAGACTCAGAACATAGATAATGGATAATAAGACTTCACAGGGGTTGGCTCTTTTCTGAGTTCAGAAAGAGAAAAATAAATCATTTGCCCATAAAGATAAGTTTTCTTATTGTCTCCATTATCTCTGAATCAACAGTTTGAAGACCTATTCTCTTCATTAATGGGAAGTTTGAAAAGGACCCTCTGTTCCTAAGTAGCGCTTGGAGGGTGAAGATGTCGTTAACTTGAGGGCATATGTGGGTGTGACGGGACCTTAAACAAAACCAGGACAGATAAATGTCAGGAAATGCCACAGTCTGGCCATGGACTTTTTTTTGTCTGTGGTAACAAAGCTATGAACAATACAAATGAAGTTCTCAGACAAGCCAGGCTTGGTCCATGCAGCCCGTAACACTAGCACTCAGAATGGGGGGAGGAGAATCCGGAGTCCAAGGGTACGGGAAACAGTCTCAAAAAAATAAAAATAAAAAGGTCCTTAAAAGGGGAGGAGGGAGGACGGGAGGAGGGGAGGAAGGAGGAGTGGAGGATGGGAGGAGGGGAAGAAGGAGGAGTGGAGGATGGGAGGAGGGAGGAGGGGAGGAGGAGAAAGGGGAGGAGGGGAGGAGGGAATAGAGAAGACCCCGAGAGTAACACCTATAACTAATAATATAAGCATATAAGACAGTCTTCAAACTTAAACATGAGGGACCTTGCCAGATACTCTCAAAACTAAATTAGGACATATAAAATGTTCACTAGAAAAATGAAAACATAAATAAAGCAAAAGACACAAATTAAGAGCCTAATTTCCAACCTTGACTTCCAAGGACGGGTGTCTGTTACAGTCAGTAGGCCCCAGAAGTCTGACTTGGTTTCCCCTCATTACTTCCTCTAATGGGGAAAGAGCTTCAACAGGAAGCAGAAGATTCTGGTCTTGGCTCCAATACCAACCCTTTGGAGTCTCCAAAAGCCTATTTTCCAGTGAGGGCCAACTCTGATGAAAGATCAGCTACTTCCTGTCTGTGAGGCCACCACACACCAACGCACCCTCTAAGGAGGTCTCAGGGCTCTTGTTGCAGCCACACAACAAGCCGATCCTTAACTCCCCTTCCTCACCAAGCCATCAGGCAATTATCCGCACTGGGCCATCTCCCCCTGGGATCCGGCATAGCCTCAAACCCCAATGACCACATAAAGGGCTTCTCCAAATGATGGAAGAAAAAAATGAGACCCTGCCCATTAATACAGGGTCGCCTTGCCCRAGCATGGGAATTCACAGAGACCAACCGCTTGACCCTGGGAAGCCACTGTCTAGTGGACTCTAGCCAGTCCATACAGGGATTTCAGCCTGTTTTCACTGAACATCACACAGCCCCTTCAAAGTACAACCACCCAAACAAAGAAACGAAGCAAGAAGCTGGGTTTCTGTATCATTTTTGCTTGGGGTCGAAAAATAGATAGATAGATAGATAGATAGATAGATAGATAGATAGATAGATAGATAGATAGATAGATAGATAGATAGATGATAGTAGATGATAGATAGATTTAAATGTAAGTGCGGAGGAAGATGGCTGGGCGCTTTAGAAAACAGTCCCATGAGGAAAGGCCACAGTGTCTGAACGGTTTTCCTCAGCTGGCCATCTCAGTGCAGCTCAAAATGGACACACATGCTTTTAGAAGCTGAGGCGTACTTGAAGCCAGGCTGTGATCCAATTATTTAAACCATCATCATAATAATAACTCAGATTTACTCTTCATGCTGTTTTTTTACTAGGGCCTATTTCATAGAGGTTTGTAAAGTCATACTAAATTTATAGTATCGTTTCCTGCTTTTATGTTCTTAATTGCTTAGTACTGATAGATTAAAATGTTAAGTTCCTTGGCTCAGAACCAAAATGTGGAAACAAATTTCATTACAGTTTTGCTAATTACGAGATGGTGACTTTCCCACGAAATTGAGTATAGATGGTACAGCGTATAAAAGCACAACATTCTCCCGTGTAATTTGCTATTTTAACAATAACAACAGCAGCAAAGGATTAGAGGGCAGAAGACCAAGAACAGCTGTGTGAGAGACAGGGAGGGAAGGGACGGAAGCCGGCACCGAGCACGGAGACTGGCAGGCCCAGTGCTCATTCCAAGGTGCAAAGGTCAGAAAGAGAYGATGTAGCTGAGGAGACTCATAAGCCACGCGCCCCAAAGACTCCCCGTGTCTCCCAGGTATGCAGTTGTTTGCTCTGTGGAAATCCTGAGCTCACTTATAGAACTCCAAACCAACAGAGGCCTGTCCATGTTCCACAGAGTCCTCAGAGACCCCCACAGCTACAGCCGGACACGGAGAAACGACAACCTCGCCCACCCTGTCCTCAAATGGCTACTTTATAAATTATGTGATGAAGCGCCTTGCTGGGATAACTTCAGGAGCAAAACGCTGGACAGAGTACAGAATGTCCCTGAGCGTGTRCACATCTGTCACTGTGCAAACAAATGCCCTTAGACAGCCCAGTTTAACCTGCACTGGGTGCTCAAGTTGCTTGAAGCAGCTTGAAGCAAGGGACTAAATGAATAATAAGGTCCGGCAAGCTGTCTAGAAGTCTAGATCCTGTCTAGGCATCAGCTCTGGATAACTCTATCTACAAGTCTGTCTGTCTGTCTGTCTGTCTATATCTATCTACCTATCTGTCAGTCTGTCTGTCTATCTCTATCTCTATCTATTTACCTATCTGCCGATCTATCTCTATCACCTCTASCTATTTATCTCTCTCTATCTCTCTCTGTCTGTCAGTCTGTCAGTCTGTCTGTCCCTCTCCCACAATCCTTTCTCTATCTGAGCCATTGAGAGAGTCCTGCCCTAGAGAAGGYACGTGCACAGTTCCAGGCTGGGATAAACAAATGAAAGATACACATCCACAGATTCCTGGGTCACTAGGAAAAGGAAGTGGCTGTGCCTACTGCCATGTTCATGAGCTAGAACACACACCCCCTTCTCCTCAGTTCCTGGTCCTCACCTAACAGTAAAATCAAAGAAACCTCTGACAAACTGCCTATTGATGAAGGACAACAATCAGAAAAGCCATTGGAGGAAGTCAGGTTAGATTTAAATAGTTCCTTAGAATCTTAGAAGCCAATTCCCATGTCCAAGGAAAAATATTTGGGAGACAAAACATGGAGACCTAAGTAGATGAGGAAATAGAAAACAAGACGCTCTCTCATCAGGCTTCACAAGAACCAAAGGGAAGCAAACCCATGGGCATCAGCATCTCAGACATTTCACTTCAGGGCTTGCAAAAGAAATGAGCACTGGAGGTCCTCTGCTAAATTCTGCTGAATCACAGGGCCCTTTTCCCAGAACACAATCACTGGGAAAGCATTTGACCCTGAGGAAACAACTACTTATAAAGTCACCATCATGGCTGACCCCAAATCAGCTCGGCGTCTTGCAAGCCACCACATTCCAGCTCTCGCTGATAAAACACGAGGCAGGCCTGTGCTGAAGTGTCTTCCACACGGCTGGAAGATACAAAGTCAGATGTCTCTCCTGTGAGCATCACCGGGGAGGAATGCGGCGGACGGAGAGGACATGCAAACAGCTGCGTGGACAGCTGCCCTGCATTGTCCACCTTAGGGGACAGGTGCAGTAAAGACAGACATATCCTCCCCCCCAGGTGGGCCTCACATCTGAGCGCAGGATTCATAAGGAGTTCTAGTCCCCAGGCGGTGGTGTGAAGAAGGGGAGGAGATAGACTTTGGAAGGTGACGTGGTCAAGAAGGGATCAACAGAACCTAGGGAGCTCATGGTCTCTCCCACCCTAAGGACAACACCTGTCTGTGAGGAAGTGGGCCATTATCAGACCAGGAGTCAGTGACCTCAAACTTCCTGCCTCCAGAGTTACATTTTTAAGTCACTTAGTCTGGAGTGTTTTGTTTTTTTTTAACAATATCTTAGACTAAGACAAAGAAAATCATCTTTTTTACTCTATGTAAAATATCAGGGTCTCTTGTCCCCTTGTCTGATGCTCACACCCCAGGACTGACTTGCCCCTCTGGCTCACAGTCTGGTGCTCACYGTAGATGGGGTGAGCCTGTGCTGTAAGCAGACGGAGGGGTGGGATGAGAATCCTGGGAAAGAACTAGTAACTCAGGGAGGAACATGAGAGAATTTCACAAGGAAAGGTAAAGAGATAGTCTGGGGCCCAGAAAACAAGCCTGCAAAATYCTCCTTGGATGAGCACCATCTCAGGCCCAGCTGTTATCATCAGGCCTTGGAACCACGGGGCCCCAAAGTATGTTGCTCCTCCATAGAGACAAACAATTGAAAACCCATGAAAAAGCAAAACGTTACTTTAACCTCAATTAGAGGTTACAATGTTATGATCAGCTGGAAGTCCCCTCAACTGTATATTGCTTCTGCCCCGAGAGGCAAGATACTCAATGAACTGCCCCCTTGTTGTCTCTGGAAGATGTGARTGGCCCCTTTCTAAGGCAGGATGAGAAGGCCAGGAAAAGAGAGGCCCGGAGGAAGGAGGCCGGGAGGAGGGAGACCCAGAGGAGGGTGCCCTGCAGATCCAGGCTGAGGGAACACAGCCTACACCAGTCTGTTTCCAACACTGTGTGTGGTCCAGGAATGGACAGTGTGGCCCTCTCCACCAAGGACCTCTGAACAAGATACCAACTCCCGAGGCTCCAAACTGTTATCAGCAGGAGGCAGAGTGGAGAGYGAGCCTGACTCGCCCATAGGGATGAATCATGATTGTTTATAAGATTCCTCAGGCCAGCAGGAAAGACTCTGGAGCAAATATCCTGGCATTCTGGGTAAGAACATGGTCTAGGGATAAGAGTCTTCAGGGCCCTTCTTTCCATCCATGAAAATGAGCATCTGAATAGATCAGAGTACCACAGAATGGTGGGGCAAGACACCCCTGCTTTCAAACAAGCCCCCACCATGTCCATTGAGGGAAAACTTGGGGTGCAGAGCAAATGCAGCTGAGTACTCCGCTGTTTTGAGGGGTTTTCTTCTGCTCTCCTCAGCAGAAGGGGGAGGACTTGTCACATTGTAGCTCCTTCCTCTGCAGTTATGTGGTAAGGGGCTGCCTGCCTGAGTAACGGCCACCAAAGCCTTCCAGTGCCTTGGGAGCAGAGAGAGCCCACACAGAGAGGGGCAGAGCACTGAAGTGCTTAGAAACCTAGCTCAGGGGGTTTCCTGTGGCCATGCAGTCCCTTTGTCAAGCCTCCAGAGGAAACCTTTTCCAAACCAATCCTGGAGCTGGGTCATTTAGACCCTGGAATTTACGGTACCTCAAAAGTCATGAACCTCTCGCCCAGGGCCACAAACTGATCTCTACAGCAGGACACTGGACAAGCCTCTGTGATCCCAGGAAATACGTGAGAAAGTCCCATCTAGCAGCCATTTCTGAAAGTCTCCTTTCTCTATTAGCAGATGGGTTCAGCCGCAGGATGAACAGGGGACCCCACTGAGGGGCTTGATGCCCCAATGAAGGAATGGCTTCACTGCAGTGCCTTAGAGATCACGCCTCAAACACCACCTTCTCTCACCTGAACCTCATGGGAAGAAGTTGAGTGGCTTTAACAGGAAGCCAAGCAATGGTTCTCAACCTGTGGGTCACAYGGCCCTTTGAGGGTCAAACAACCTTTTCACAGCAGTAGCATGTGAGATATTTATATTATGGTTCATAACAGTAGCACAATTACAGCTATGCTGTAACAATAAAATAATGTATGGTTGAGGGTCACCAAGACTGTATTAAAGGGTCACAGCGTTAGGAAGGTTGGGAACCATTGCATATTACCATTATGAAAAAAATGTCTAATTAGCCAGGAGGTACGCTAAACTATACACGGACAGGGAGTTGAGGTGTGTCTTTGACATCATAATGGGTTTGCCAAATGTGAAAAATATAACAAGAGGGGTCACTTCCCCAAAGCCGTCTGGTATACTCATTAACTCTGATTCTCCCTTTGTTTAGCTGCCCACCGTGCTCCAACCACTTCGCAAGGGCCCGGGGTTCTGTTAATGCCATCTGAGGGTGAAGCCCCCAGTGGCCACCCTCCATCTTCGTTATCAGCCTGACTGCTGCCTGGAAGAATACGCTGTGTGCTGTTGACAGCGACCAACAGACAACAGGGAAGTCCAGAGGCAAGGTTTTCATTTGTCAGGGCTTACGGTAAGTCTTTGATCTTTAATTAAAACACGCAACCTCCTTTTGTCCCCTTCAAAAGCTCTTCTCCTGCCGGCCAATGTTACATTGGCTTCACTGCTACAAAAAGAAAATATTGTCATGTTGGCCGTGTATAATGAAGACAAGAACCGCCGATGGATGCCTGCCTCACCGATGCAGTGTAGTCTCGTGTGAAATGCCAGGCTGCTAAAGCCACAGTATGGGACCCTACTGTGGATTGGCTGAATTCCATGGCTAACCTTCCAGGAAAATC
>BDUI01006615.1:30751-44981 GCA_002335545.1 Apodemus speciosus
AAAAAAAATCAAGATAAGCCAACCCTTATCTAAACTAATTGAAAGGCAGAGAGAATATTCAAATTAGCAAACACAGAAATGAAAGGGGGCCACAGCTGTAGGCACCAAGAAAACCCATAATATCTTACAAAAGTTAAATCAAGACCAGATAAGCAGTTTAAACTGACCCATAAGCCCTGTGAAATAGAAGTAGCACCCAACCAAAAATAAAAGCCTAGAAACAGACRGTTTTTGTACAGATTTCTACCAGATTTTCAAATAAGAGTAAATGCCAATACTCTGCAAATTAATCCACAAAATAGAAACAGAAGGAACATTTCCCAATTAATTTCTTGAGGCCATAGTTACCTTAATAGTCAAAGCACGTAAGGACACAACAAAGAAAGAAAATTTCAGAACAATTTCCCTTTTGGACATAGATGGAAAAATACTCAATAAAATACTCGCAATCAGAATCCAAGAACATATCAAAAACATCATCCACCATGATCAAGTAGACTTCATCCCAGGGGTACAAGAGTTGTTTAATATACAAAACTCCATCAACATAATCTACCATATAAATAAACTGAAAGAAAAAACACATAATCATCACATTAGATGAARAAAAGGTCTTTGACAAAATCCAATACCTCTTTATGATAAAAGCCCTGGAGAGATTAGGGATATAAAGGACACACCTAAACATAATAAAGGCAGCTTGCAAGTTTGCAGCAAACCCATAGCCAACATCAACTTAAATGGAGAGAAACTTAAAGCAATTCCACTAGATCAGGAATAAGAGAAGGTTGTCCAGTCTCTCTCTATCTATTTAATATAATGCTTAAAATCTTGCCTAGAGCAATAAAAGGACTGAAGAAGATCAGAGGGATACAAACTGGAAAGAAAGATGTCAAAGTATCTTTATTTGCAGATGATATGATAGTATACATAAGGGACTCTAAAAATCCCCCTGGGGTACTCCTACAGCTGATAAACACTTTTAGCAAAATAGCTGGATACAAAATTAACTCACAAAAAGTAAGTAGCCCTCCTTCACACAAATAAAAATCAAACTGAGATAAAAAAAAATTGAGATTGGGGAAACAACACCTTTTACGATAAGTGAAATATAATAAAATATCACAACTCTAACCAGCAAGTGAAAGACTTGTATTATGAAAACTTGAAGTTTTGAAGAAAAAAATTGAAGAATATTAAAAATCTCCCATATTCAAGATCTGTAGGATTAACATTGCAAAAYTGGTCATACTACCAAAAGCAATCTACAGAGTCAATGAAATCTCCATCAAAATTCTAACACAGTTCTTCACCAAGCTTGAAAGGACAATTCTTAACCTCATATGGAAAACATAGACAAATACAAATAAACAAACAAGCAAACAAACAAACCAGGATAGGTAAAACAATCCTGAAAAACAACAACAACAAAAAAAAAAAAAACTGCTGAAGGTCTTACCATTTGCAGTTTCTATTGTACTACAGAGCTATAATAATAGAAACAGCACAGTTTTGGCATAAAAACAGACACACTGACCAGTGCAATTGAATTAAAGGTGAAGAAATAAATCCATGCACCTATGGACATATGTWTTTTTATAATAAAGAAGTAAGAAACACAGTGGGAAAAAGAAAGCATCTTCAACAAATGATGCTAAGCAAACTGGATGCCTGCATGTAAAAGAATGCAATAGATCCATACGTGTCACCCTGCAAAAAACTCAAGTACAACCCTACATCCGACAGATGGCTAATATCCAATATATACAAAGAACTCAAGAAGTTAGATGCCAAAGAACCAAATAACCCTATTAAAAATAGGGTACAGAGCTAAACAAAGAATTTTCACCTGATGAAATTTGAATGGCTGAGAAGCACCTTAAGAAATGTTCANAAACAAACAAACAAACAAACCAACAATGCTTCTATGTTATTCACCTATATATTTATTTCATGTTTTATGTGTTTGGGGGCTTGGGGTTGGTGACACATTAGGAAGTCAGAGGACAACTTTGCAGAAGTTGATTCTGTTCTCCCTCCTTACAGGTTAGGTTTAGTTCCTTTCCTAACTGAGCCTACCCAGTTAGCCGTACATTCCTGCTGCTATTGTTGAGAAAAGACTCAGGCTGGCCTTGAACTCACAGGGACCTTTCCGTCTGGGATTACAGACAGGTGCCAGCATGCTCAGCTTTCAATGTTAATTTGATTTTGAAAGTCGCACTGTGGACATGTAGAAGAACTCACTGTTGTCATGGACAAAGAACATTTTCCCCATGGGGTTGTCACAAACATTTAATACACTAATTCAGACACAAAATAGGAGAAATTTAGATGAGAATTTCCCTTACAGGAACATTCTATATAGAAGTGATACAGTCTTTAAAGACTCTACCACCCCTTTACTTTCAACCTAAAACACCTTAACTCCAAAGGTGTGCCCAGCAACAAGGTTAGCACAATTCTAGAGCACAGAAATGGAACCAAGATTCCTACACWGATGGTGGTTTTCACAATCTTGGAATTCTAGTACCTCAGTATATCCTTTTGTTGGTAAATTGAAAAGAATACCAGATCTAATTTCTCATACTCAAGACTGCAGAGAGCTTGGTACTACATCTRTTAAGGCCACCTGACATTAGCTTGAAGGCTACAAGGCCAGTGTCCTACATCTCTGCTTACGGGGAGACCACCTTTTAATCAGCCCTAGAATAAAGGACTTTTAAAAATTAATGGGAGTAGGCTGGAGGGACGGCTCAGTAAGATCTTGTTCAGAGGAGCTAAGTTTGCTTCCAGCACCCACCTAAGCTGCCTTACGATTCCTTTAACTGTATCTCTGGGAGATCCAATGCCTCTCACTTCTTTAGGAACTGCGTTCACGRGCACCCTGAACAGACAAACATACATACACTTAATTATTACACAGTAAGTTAAAAGGAGGAGGAGAAGACAAAGACGAAAATGATGAGCAGGGAGTGTGCTCAGTGGTGGGGCTCTTGCTACCAAGTATGAGGCATGGGATAAACTCCCAGGAGCACGTTATAGGGCCCAGGAATTGTACTCCTGACACATTCCTTCACACATATGGTGCAGATTCTATAGACGAAAAGTAATCACTTAGTCTCTTAACCAAAGGTTAGAGAAGGTATTTTTTAGTAGTCTGCAAGCCTCACTTCAGCTAGGTCTATAAAGGTGAAAACTGTGGACACCACCGGAGAAGGGGCTGGCTTTTGCTTTAGAATTTGGGCCAGAAGCCGGGTTCAAGTGGTTCCAGAGMKGTCGGATGGCATGTGGCTTGACTCGGAAGCACCTCTTCCTGAGAGGACGATTCGGAGCTATGGGGCCTCGTACTCGTTAAAAAACAAAAAAAAAAACCCGCGGTCACCGCGAAAAAGGTAAAGCGGCTGAGCCACTGCCGCCCAACACAGGCACACAAAATGGCGACCCTTCCTGGTGGAGGCGTTGTGCGATTTTTTTTTTTTTTAAAATTCTTTTAAAACCGAACTACAACTCCCAGAACTCTGTGCGCGGAAGGGGTGCGTCAGAGCAACTCTCGGGTGTCGTGGGTTGCGGTTCCCATGCCCCTCCCCCATCCTCCAGAAATTTTTTTTCAGCAGACGTTGCAGCTTCGGTACGAAGCCACGCCTTTCCCCGCAGTGCCCGACGGGACTCGGGGTTTTTCGACTTCGCAGTCGAATGTCCCTTGCGCCCAAGAAAACTATGCTTCCCTGTGTGGTTTTAACGCCTGCGCACAACGCACTACCGTTCCCAGAGGGCCCAGCGGCTCTCGTGATTGCGTGCTGACGCACTAGGTCGTGCTGACGCGCAACGCTGGCCAGGCGGGGTGCGAGTGGCGCAGTCGAAGCCCGCTGCGGCCCCTGAGGAAGCGAGGAGGCGGCGGCGGCGGCGGCGGCTGAGGCGGGCGGACCGGCGAGGCGGCGGCTTTAGGCTCCGAGGGATTCGAAAGCTTAAGCAGCAGCTGCGGCAGGACCTCTCTGTCTCACAGGCGGCGGCCGGAGGCGGCGGCGGCGGGTGAGAGAAAGAGAGCGCGCTAGCTGGGTGGGGGAGGGGCGGCGGGCTCGGCTGGAGGCCAGAGCGCGGGGAGAACGGCCCAGGCCGCCGCGCGCACGCGTGCTCGTCGCCTCAGCCGGCGCGGACGCCTTCTCTTTCCTTCCTCCCCTCCCCCTCCCGCGGTTCCCGTCGCGCGCGGCCTTCAACTCCCCCGCCCCTCCCCCACATGACAACGGCGCGCGCGGCCGCCTGTTCTCGTCCGCGCGCCCCCGATGAGACAGCAGTGCGCGAGGCTCTGATTCTCGCCCTTGCTGTACCTGGGGCTGAGGAGGCCATCATTCCGCGGCCGCCCTCTTCCGTCTTTTCGGTGGCGGGGAGGGGGCGGCAGCCGGAGCCCTGGTCCTTCGCCCGAGCCTCGGACCTCCCGGTATCTCCGCTCGATCGACCCTGGCGTGGGTCCCCGGCCCTGCTAGGGGCCCGAGAAACGGCCAGAGCCGCACAGCCTGCGGGGCGCCGCGCGGCCCCCTCCCCCATCCTCAAGGCCGAAAATAGGCTGGGCTGCCCAGTGGGCGCCGGGAGGAGGCCTTGAACTTGAGGAGGCCAGGACTGAGAGCGCTCGTCCTTGGCAGTATCAGAGGCTGTGAGTGTGTGTGAGGTGGCGGGGGTGGGGGCGGAATCCCCGATTAGAAAGAAAGAAAGATCGTGAAAGTATNAAATTCTTTTAAAACCGAACTACAACTCCCAGAACTCTGTGCGCGGAAGGGGTGCGTCAGAGCAACTCTCGGGTGTCGTGGGTTGCGGTTCCCATGCCCCTCCCCCATCCTCCAGAAATTTTTTTTCAGCAGACGTTGCAGCTTCGGTACGAAGCCACGCCTTTCCCCGCAGTGCCCGACGGGACTCGGGGTTTTTCGACTTCGCAGTCGAATGTCCCTTGCGCCCAAGAAAACTATGCTTCCCTGTGTGGTTTTAACGCCTGCGCACAACGCACTACCGTTCCCAGAGGGCCCAGCGGCTCTCGTGATTGCGTGCTGACGCACTAGGTCGTGCTGACGCGCAACGCTGGCCAGGCGGGGTGCGAGTGGCGCAGTCGAAGCCCGCTGCGGCCCCTGAGGAAGCGAGGAGGCGGCGGCGGCGGCGGCGGCTGAGGCGGGCGGACCGGCGAGGCGGCGGCTTTAGGCTCCGAGGGATTCGAAAGCTTAAGCAGCAGCTGCGGCAGGACCTCTCTGTCTCACAGGCGGCGGCCGGAGGCGGCGGCGGCGGGTGAGAGAAAGAGAGCGCGCTAGCTGGGTGGGGGAGGGGCGGCGGGCTCGGCTGGAGGCCAGAGCGCGGGGAGAACGGCCCAGGCCGCCGCGCGCACGCGTGCTCGTCGCCTCAGCCGGCGCGGACGCCTTCTCTTTCCTTCCTCCCCTCCCCCTCCCGCGGTTCCCGTCGCGCGCGGCCTTCAACTCCCCCGCCCCTCCCCCACATGACAACGGCGCGCGCGGCCGCCTGTTCTCGTCCGCGCGCCCCCGATGAGACAGCAGTGCGCGAGGCTCTGATTCTCGCCCTTGCTGTACCTGGGGCTGAGGAGGCCATCATTCCGCGGCCGCCCTCTTCCGTCTTTTCGGTGGCGGGGAGGGGGCGGCAGCCGGAGCCCTGGTCCTTCGCCCGAGCCTCGGACCTCCCGGTATCTCCGCTCGATCGACCCTGGCGTGGGTCCCCGGCCCTGCTAGGGGCCCGAGAAACGGCCAGAGCCGCACAGCCTGCGGGGCGCCGCGCGGCCCCCTCCCCCATCCTCAAGGCCGAAAATAGGCTGGGCTGCCCAGTGGGCGCCGGGAGGAGGCCTTGAACTTGAGGAGGCCAGGACTGAGAGCGCTCGTCCTTGGCAGTATCAGAGGCTGTGAGTGTGTGTGAGGTGGCGGGGGTGGGGGCGGAATCCCCGATTAGAAAGAAAGAAAGATCGTGAAAGTATYGAGTCCGCGTGCATACGGAAGACCAGTGTGCTCCTTCCGACCCTGCTGTTTCATTTAGTTTTTACTCTGCGGTTTTCTGAGCTAGGACCTCAGGATAGTCTCGGTTGTCCTGGCATTTACTGTGTAGATCAGGCTGGCATTGAGCTCGAGAGAGATGCCTGCCTCTATGGGATTAAAGGTATGAGACACCATGTCTGGCTCCTAACCTGCTTTTAAAAGACGTCTCCTCAAATATTAAAGCTAGGGAGCCTTTTGGAGCTTTTCGATGGGGAAAATAATTCTTGACTTAATAGCCTGGCTTGCGTCAGCCATTACTTGGGGATGAAATTCTTCCATGCTGTTTCCATTTTACAGTTCTTTTAAGATACCTGTGAATTAAGGATTCAAAAGGAAACTATTGCCCTTTCTCCGTGAGAGTGGGGCTTGGGTTAGGTCTCTTCCTGGATTAATACTGTAGCTTTCGTGTTTCGTGGTGCCTACACAGTTAACAGTGTCTCAGCTCTGAGTTACTTAACGTCCTTTCCCTTGATCATTGCTGCACTCTTAGTTCACCAAATTTCTCTTTCTGTTTTGGCATTCTGATAAATTTTCCTTCTTGCCATCCGATCTTTGAAAGGCTTGTTTTGGGCTCCTGTTTTAAATGCTTTCTGGTTTTGGCAGTTGTGGTTTCCCTTTAGTGTTTAGAGCACTGTTTTTGGATCCTGGGATGTAAGTCCCCCTCCTCCTTTAGTTCTTCCCTGAAAATTCTCCAAAAATGTGATTTTTGATACCTTTTGCTTAGCTTTCATTCTTCAGGTAGGGTGTGGGAGGGTTTTTGTGTGAAATAGTGGAAGTATGAGTAAATGGTTAGAAGGACTGTTAGAATCTTTTTGCAAAGGACACAAATGAGAAAGCAATTTAAGCCCTAGATTAAGAGTGAGGAAGGAAGGATTGGTTTCTTTTTTCAAGACTCTTAAGAGTGGTTGTTGGAAGGTACTACAGAAACATTAGATTTTTTTTGGCTGTAAAAGGGTTTTGCATTTCCTAGATTTAGCCTTATCTGTTATTCTTGACTCGCCTAGATTTACCTTTCTTGCTTTTAGTTTTCTCTTGTGTTAGCTGTTGAAATTGAGTAGAACTTAGATTGGGCCTGAGGATGGCATGGGGCAAAAAAGTGCTTCTGGGTATTTGCTTTAATTGAACATTTTTATTTTTTTTCCACACTTTGGTCACATGTCCCCATGCCCACCCCCAGACTAGAATTTTTCTGTGTAGCCCTGGCTGTTCTGGATCTTGCTGTATAGATGATATTGGCCTAGAACTCAAGAGATCCACCTGTCTCTGTCTCCCAAGTGCTGGGACTAAAGGCAGTGCCACCAGAGCCTGGCAACATCAGCGTTTTTTGCTTTTTTTTGGTTGTTTTGTTTTGTTTTAATCTGGGCATTGATCTGGTACTACTTAAGGAATTTTATCCAGCTTCTTCCATTTGCTTTTACTGACCTCTGCTTCCCCCAGTGTGTGTGTGTGTGTGTGTGTGTGTGTGTGTGTGTGTGTGTGTGTGTGTGTGTGTGTTGATGCTAGTTTTCTTTCCCATGTCTGAGAACCTATTTTGGAGAAAATATGTTGGAGGAAAAAAGTAAAACATATATAGTGATAAAGGAATAGAGAATGAGTAATAACAGTCCAGAACTGAAGCTTGAGAGTTTTTAGTGATGCTGAGCTTGGAGCAACATGAAAAGGGTAGAACCTTACAGGAAAACAGTGTTAAGTTGGAGAGTAAAGCAGGACTTAGAAAAAAATGAAGTGCCAGAACAGGGATTAATTGATTGATTGAAAATCAACACTTTTACATTAAAGGTATGGAATTTGAACATTTCTAGGTACTTGTAGAGAAAGTATGAGGAGAGTTGGAATAGAAAGAATTTGTGTTTAGACTGAATTGAAAACAGCCAATATTTAACAAGAGCTAGCCAGACTTGGAGGAGCTGCAAGCCATGTGATGAACCTTACAGGGAAGGAAACTAAAATAATAAAGTCACTGTAGTTGGTGGGAATCAAAAGAGATGGCTCACGTTCCCCAGTGAAGTATAAGCTTACATGTCCATGATTTCTGTGTTTCTGATGTGCTTGCTTGCCTGTAGCTTGGGTATGAGACTGCATAGGACACTTGGTTTATGTTAACTAGCCAGTTTACCGATACCTAGGACTGTTTAATCCATTTTGTGTTTGTTCAAGTTAGTTTAAATATTTATTTTCTTGGAGGAAGCTTTGAAGATGGACTTAGGCTTGTATTAGGTGATTGTGAGCCATGGTGTTTGTTGTGCTATTTGAAGGACTTGGTTACCAGTGGTAGTTACATTCAGAGTGTTTGGTGAAGATACTATTTGTGTGTGTTGTGGCCAAAGAATAAAGGGATAGTGTGGAGAGATTGGAGAGAAACCAGGTTCTTGTTTTCTTAGAGAAAGGAAATATAAGTACAAAGAAGAATGGCTTAGAATTTGAAAGTACATTGTGAAAAGGGGCTTAAAAGTAGATGGTGAGTGGAAAGGATGAAGTGTGGGGAGGATAAAGGGAGGGATTTGTTTGTAGGCTAGTGGAATGAGGAAACATTTTGCTAATGGAGATTCATTGTGAGACTAAGTGTTGAACTAAGGGCTAAGTAAGAGAGCCAGGGATGTGGGAGATGTGGTAAGTAGTTAGATTGGAGTCAGGAGCCTGACTGGTGTCTCCCCGCTCCCCCTCAGGAGCGGTGGTGCCCCCTGGGCACAGGGCCATGTACAACGGGATCGGGCTGCCGACGCCCCGGGGCAGCGGCACCAACGGCTACGTTCAGCGCAACCTGTCCCTGGTGCGGGGCCGCCGTGGTGAGCGGCCTGACTACAAGGGAGAGGAGGAACTGCGGCGCCTGGAGGCTGCCCTGGTGAAGCGACCTAATCCTGACATCCTGGACCACGAGCGCAAGCGGCGCGTGGAGCTGCGATGCCTCGAGCTGGAGGAGATGATGGAAGAGCAGGGGTGAGGGAATGGGTGGGGTGAAGCCAAGCACTGACTGAGTGCTTAGTTTGGGTGTTAGGTGGGATGTGTGTAAAGAAACTGGAGCTGGTCGAAAGAGTCTTAAAGAGGAGTTGTAAGGAAGAAAGAAAGTGAGCTTGAGAAGAGGCATAGGTCAGTTCTTAGTGGGATGTCAAGGAAACTTTCTGGAGTATTAATAGCAGCGTAAGGGGGTCTGAATTACTTAGCTGAATTTATGAAGGGGAAGGGGAACATGAATGAACAAAAATGTGCTGTGTGGGGAAAGGAACATAAGGTAGAAGAGCTAGGTAACCTGATAGGTGTTGTTATTGGTAGGAAGAGAAAGATAGGTGGATTGAAGGATTGCGGCTGTGGAATGTGGCAAAGGCAGAAGATCGGAATTGAAAGAGAATTTGAATAGAGGATATCATGAGTTGTCAGAAGTGAAAATTTTGGAAAAGGAGCACATTCAGGCAGAAAACTGTTTAGAGCAGTGGTTTTCAAACTGAAGCAGTGGTATCCTTTTATACATTTTGTCTTCCTTGAAGTCCCAGGAAATAAAAGATCTATTCTTGTTGAAGTTGAGAAGGAACACTGGGAACTCCACCAGCAAGCCGTCCTCTCTTGACACTTGAATTGTGTAGCATGTTTAAAATCCACTGTTCTAGAGAGCATAGTGTAGAGAAAGAAGGAGTGTCTTGGAGAAAGATCAGGAAAACTTAAGGAACTATTTGAGTGACAGTGAGTACAAAGTACTGTGTGCATGGAGAAGGAAAAAGGACCCTGTTGGGAAAGGAAGCAACTAAAAGTTGGGACTTGGTAACTCCTGTCATGCTCTTAACCTTGAAGGGATTTATCCTTCAGGTACGAAGAACAGCAAATTCAGGAAAAAGTGGCGACCTTTCGACTCATGTTGCTGGAAAAGGATGTGAACCCTGGGGGCAAGGAAGAAACCCCAGGGCAGAGGCCAGTGTGAGTGTTGTTCTCTTTGTTCCTCTTTTGGGATCTGTGCAGCTATAGCAATTGCTGCCTTTTCTCTTTACCTGGGTAGGACTCAGTTTTGTCTTCATCTTCCTTAGTCCTTACCCTAGCTGTTTGATTCTTCCTCGTAACTGAGTTCTAAATTAGGGTTCTGATCTTTGCTCTTTCCAGGGTAACTGAAACCCATCAGTTGGCAGAATTGAATGAAAAGAAGAATGAACGACTCCGTGCTGCTTTTGGCATCAGTGATTCCTATGTGGATGGCAGTTCTTTTGATCCTCAGCGACGTGCTCGAGAAGCTAAGCAAACAGCTCCTGAGCCTCCCAAACCATACAGGTACTCAGGAGAAAAGCCTGAATCTATCTGCTTTCTGGATTAAAAATACTCTATTATATATCATTACTAGAAGACTATTTCCAAGCTTTAAATTTTTTTATTGATTTATTTTTTTGATACTCTCACTATGTATCTCTGGCTGTCTCTGGAACTATGTAGAACAGGCTGGCCTCTAAATCACAGAGATTTAACTGTGATCTAAACTGTCGAGATTAATGGCATTCATTTTGCCATGATTCCTAGTTTATTTGGGGTCAATTTTTTTTTTAAACATGTATGTATGCTTTTGTACCATGTCCCTGGTACCCCTGAAGGCCAGAAGAGGGCATTGGATCCCTTGGTGCTAGAGTAACAGATGGTTCAGAGTCTCCTTAGTGCTGAGAATGGACACCTAGRAAAGCAGCCGGTGCTCTTAACTGCTTATCCATCTCTCCAGCTCCTATTTTTGTTTTTAAAAAAGAATTATTTAAGCTGGATGTTGTGCATGCCTTTGATCCCAGTACTCCAGGCAGATGCAGATCTCTGAGTTCCAGTATAGCCAGGGTGATATAGTAAGACTGTATCAAAACAAACAGTAAAACTAGGTGACAACATGTCTTTAATCTCAACATTTTGGGGGCAGGCAAGAGGATCTCTGTGAGTTGAGGCCATCTTCTTGCTCTGCAATAGGTATTTCGGGGACAGTCAGGGTTATGTAGTGAGACCTACACATGCGCGCGCACACACACACACACATACATATACACATATACATACATATCCAGGACCTACACCTTCCCCCAAGACAGGATTTCTCTCTGGCTGTCCTGGCACTAACTCTGTACACCAGGCTGTCCTTAAACTCAAGAGATCCACCTGCCTCTGCCCTCCTAGTACTGGGATCAAAGGTGTGTATCACCACTGCCTGGCAAATTTAAATCCTTTAATTCTGAAGTTTTCTTTTTTTTTTAAGATTTATTTATTATTGTATGTAAGTACACTGTAGATGATCTCATTACTGATGTTTATGAGCTACAATGTGGTTGCTGGGATTTGAACTCAGAACCTCCGGAAGAGCAGTCAGTGCTCTTAACTGCTGAGCCATCTCTCCAGCCCAATTCTGAAGTTTTCAAGCACAAAAAAATTGTCATGTCCTAAGGTGAAAGTTACCAGTGAACTGTAATAAGTATATTCATTGGGGTAGTATATTCATTAGAATAATTTTTTGTTTTATGTATATGAGTGCTTTCTGTGCATACAGAGCTTGTATGCCAGAAGAGGGCATCAGATTGCATTATTGTGAGCCATCTTGTGTGTGCTGGTAATTGTACTCAGGACCTCTGGAGCCATCTCTCCAGCCTCTAGGTGAAATGTTTTAAAGAAATTTGTTTTGCTTGGTACCTAGAATCTCTTTGTCTTTTCTCAGCCTTGTTCGTGAGACCAGCAGTTCTCGCTCACCAACTCCAAAGCAAAAGAAGAAGAAAAAGAAGAAAGATAGAGGACGGTAAGTTGGTTGGAAAGTTATACTAGTATCCAAGGGGTACAACCTGTTTTTAGACTTCTGGAAGTTGAATTTGCTTTCAGGTAGCAGAGACTCAAATTGCAGTGACAGTTGAAGGGGACAGAATTACTTTTTAGGTTTCAGCTGAGAAGAAATGTGTGTACTTAGTGGGAAATGATGGACTCTGTAACCCAGCCAAAAAAGGTAGCAGTATTTTAGGTTTGATTTTTATGTTTATTGATTGAATGTGGAAGTGAATTAGTGTGGCTGTTGATGGTGTTAGTTTTTTTTTTTTTTCTGGTGCTTTTGAAGCATTTTTGAGAATTATAGGTGTGACAGCCAGAAAGAAAGCCAAGTAGAATGACTTGCTTCTGAACCCATTTTAGCAGGTCAGAGAGCAGTTCTCCTCGACGAGAGAGGAAGAAGAGTTCAAAGAAGAAGAAGCACAGGTATGAGGTGAAAAGTTCTTTTCGCTGTTTTGTTTTGTTAAAATGACAGGGTAATTGCATAGCATTGGCTGTCCTAGAATTCAGAATATAGATCAGGCTGGCCTCTAACTTGGCAGAGATGTCTACCTCTGCTGATTAAAGACACTACCACCTCTCACTAAGGTGGAAGTACTTGGGGCTGATTGGAGGTAGCTCTTAAGTTGAAGGGTAGGTGTGGGTTAATGACTTTCTGTATTTTTCTCACAAACAGGTCAGAATCTGAGTCCAAGAAACGAAAACACAGGTAAGAAAGCTTGTTGGTTCTTAGGGGAGACATAGTGGCACATGGGAGTGGTGAGTTACTGTTCGATGACTTTGTTTTACTCTATATTTGGTCTGTAAGATGTGTCTGTCTCCCTCCCCCACCTCTCTTATTTTCARTAGAGCACAATCTTTAACCTACTTGTTATAATACTCAGGCTGTTATTTCCATTTCACTTCAGATTCAGATTTTATTACTATTTTAGAAATAACTTTTTAAACATTTTATTTTCTAGGTCTCCTACTCCAAAGAGCAAACGTAAATCAAAGGACAAGAAGAGGAAACGGTAAGTGTATTTGGAGGAAATAGAAAAATGTCCCCTTGGGGAAGGATTGAAATCAATTGTGCCATTGACTGACTGATAGTTAAGGACTGAGAGATGGGGTGTTGAAGAAAAAAAACTCAAAAACTAAAACTGAGTGGGAGCCGGGCGGTGGTGGCGCACGCCTTTAATCCCAGTACTTGGGAGGCAGAGGCAAGCGGTTTTTCTGAGTTTGAGGCCAGCCTGGTCTACAGAGTGAGTTCCAGGACAGCCAAGGCTACACAGAGAAACCCTGTCTCGGAAAAACAACAAGAACAACAACAACAAAAAACAGAAACAAAATTGAGTGGGTTCTCTGGCTCAGAGAGTGAAGGCCTCTTCTACCAAACCTGAAGACCAGAGGGGTTTTTTGTTTTTATTTTTTCGAGACAGGGTTTCTCTGTGTATCCCTGACTGTCCTGGAACTCACTCTGTAGACCAGGCTGGCCTCGGAACTCAGAAATCCGCCTGCCTCTGCCTCCCAAGTGCTGGGATCAAAGGCATGTGCCACCACTGCCTGGCATGAGAGCAGAGTTTTATCCCTGGGATTTAMGTAATAGAAGGGGAGAATGAACTCCTATAACTTGTCTTCTGGTTTCCTACATACTAACGTACTAAATGTAATTTTTCAAAAAACCTTTTAATATTTTTTGACAGAGGGTTTTTTATGTAGTTTTAGAAACCATGCTGTAGATGAAGCTGGCCTCCCCTCTTAGAGATTGAAATGACTCTGCCTCCCAAGTCCTGAGATTAAAGGCAGGGCCCACCATGCCCAGCCAGTTTTGTTTTTAAAAAGTTTGGAGGATTCATGCTAGGTATGATAGTCTCCTGAGCTTTGTGCTGGTTTTCCTTCAGGTCTCGAAGTACAACACCAGCTCCTAAGAGCCGGCGAGCTCATCGGTCAACTTCTGCCGACTCTGCTTCTTCCTCTGATACTTCTCGTAGTCGGTAAGGGGTGGTCCAGGAGGAATGGAGGGAGAGGGAATGATGGGTTAATCAATTTAATATTTATTGAGCGCCCACGGTGTGCTAGGCGCTGCACAGACCATTCCGAAGACACGGTCCCTGCCCTCTAGGAGCTGACAGGCTAAAGCAACAGGATGGACAGACATATACATTTCCCCTTGTCTTTTTTATTTTTTTATTTTTATTTTTGTTTGTTATGATGTATATGGACTGCCAGAATAGGGCGGGGGTGGTTTGCTGGTTTGGTGGTGTCTGGGGGAGGAAGGAGTCCTTACCCTGGCTTCCTTAATCGGGGAAGGCTTCCTGAAGGAGGTGGGCTCAGAGGTGAGTTATGAATGAAGTGGGTAGGGAAGGGACTGGGTGGAAGGTTTGGGTATGTTGGAGGGTGGTGAATAATGGGGTAGAGGGACTTAATATTATTTGGGATTATATTGGGAAGAGATAGAACAAAAAAGGACTTGTATA
>BDUI01006615.1:46144-57852 GCA_002335545.1 Apodemus speciosus
TTTTTTTTTTTTTTTTTTTTTTTTTGGACCAAGTCCTTTTACACACCTGAAAGTATTTAGGACTTATGACCCACTAAACTGAAGTTTTCAGAATGAAACTTCAGTGGATATTATTAGGTTTTATATCAATAATTTGTTTATATCCATACAGTGGAACAAAGGGTTTATTTGGTTGTTGTTGTTGTTTTGTTTTTTGAAACCAGAACATTTATTTTATGACTAATTGAAATTCTCAAGGTGAACTGGATGCTGCAACAGCTAAAGCTGCCCTCTTGGGTTGAGGTGTTGTTTTTTTCAAGGAATCCATGTCTGAATTTGTGATAAACAATTTTAGGTGCCTCATCCACCCAGGAATGGTAGTACTTTKTCTCTCTTAGTCTTTGGACTCCAGTTATGCTTTCTCTTGTGCTTGGCCGAGTACCCCCACATTTGCCACTAGTCAAAGGTCAAGGTGGTAGTAGGCGTCTTAACTGCTACTTTGTCAGATAGTGACAAAGGATGACGTTTTCTTTTGTCATCTTGCTTCTACCCAACAAGGTTTTCTAAAAATAAGAATAAGTATGTATGTTATTTCCTTTTTATTGTATACTTGTCATGAGTTAAGTTTTTCAGTCTTTTGATTAGATGCCACCAGTCTAAAAACATGTAGGAATGATCTTTTTAGTAGTTACTGTTTTATATCCGTTATTCTAATTCTGTGGCTGATTGTTTCTACTGGTTTTGGTAATTAGTGTAACTTMTTATCTCCCATATGGTGTCTCATTTAAAGATAAGTTATGAGTTGGTCATCTTAGAAAACTTAGCTGCTTGCCGTGGTGTTTATGATGTTTTCTCTAATTAAGGTGTTTTTATCGTTTGGCCTATTCCTGTAAGACCTTGGCCTATTCCTGTAAGACCTTGGTGAATTAATTTTGTGTGTATGTATGAGGAGGAGGCAAATGTGTTAGTATGTTTGGGGGTCAAAGGACAAACTACCAATATATGTGTTCTGTGGATTAACTCTGGTTACCAGGCTTATGTTGCAAGTGCCATCTCATTGGCTGTTAGTGTTTTTGTTTTTGAGACAGGGTCTTTTTACCTGGCTATCCTACAACTCACTATATAGTTCAGGCTGGCCTTGAACATACAGAGCTCCACCTGCCTCTGCCTCCCGATTATGGGATTAAAGGCATATATGGCCATGCCAGGCCCTTCTTGGGTAAATTTTAACACAAATCATACTCTTTAAAACCTTGCGCCCATTTGTGATATTTTAATTTAAGTCTGTCCATATTCAGGTGTAAAGTTATTGTCACCCAAATTTCTTTCTTTTTGTTTAATTATACCTTTTTTGGGTGGTGTGGTAGTGTTCATTTGTAACCCACACATACTGCCAGACTCCTTCCCTTAAAAAGAAAAAAACATGGAATGGAGATGCTTACCTGATGAATTAAAAACATTCATTCATCAAAAGATATTGAATAAATTTAAGAGAACAGTGCACCAAGAAAAAAATTTAGAATGAAGAATAAAAAACTGGGAAATGACTCTGTAGGTGAGTAATTGGTATGCTAGTATGAGGACTGAATGCCCATGTGTAACTCTAGTATGCAAAATGTAGATAGGGCTATCTGTAAGGTGTACCACAGGACAGTTGATACTTTGTTGGTAATGCACTGTTTTAATTTTTTTCTCTTTTCTCTGAATTATTACTTGAGGTTAAAGATTGTCCGTTCGGTCAGGTTTTCCCCCTGCTACTTTATTTTCTCATTGTAAATGAATTTATTTTGTGTGTGTGCAAACAATGGGTGCACAAGTACAGGTCATAGAATAACTTTGAAGAGTAGGTTTTCTCTTTGCCGCTACATGGACCCAATGGTTTGTAGCCCACTAAGCTATATTACTTGCTCCCCRCTAAGCATTGCATATTGTCTTGTTACTGAGTGTAACTATGGGTAGGGAAAGCTTGGTGTAAGAGGTATATATAGAGTAAAATTTTATTAAAAACTGTTCATACCTTATGGGTGATAATTAAGTTTTGGTATTTTATTACTATTCCTACTTTTCTTTTCACTCTTAGAAATCTGCAATTCGACCTAGTCCCTCTCCGGAAAGGAGCAGCACAGGGCCAGAACTACCTGCCCCCACCCCGCTCCTTGTTGAGCAACATGACGACTCCCCAAGACCCCTTGCAGCAATCCCGTCCAGTCAGGAGCCAGTTAACCCCTCATCTGAGGCTTCCCCAACCCGGGGCTGTTCACCACCTAAGTCTCCTGAGAAACCTCCCCAGTCATCTTCTTCAGAGAGCTGCCCACCATCCCCTCAACCTACCAAAGTTTCTCGGCATGCCAGCTCTTCTCCTGAAAGTCTTAAACCCACACCAGCTCCCGGGTCCCGGCGAGAGATTTCTTCTTCACCCACATCTAAAAATCGCTCGCATGGCAGAGCAAAGCGGGATAAATCTCATTCTCATACCCCATCTCATAGAGCAGCAAGGTCTCGTAGCCCTGCCACTAAGAGGGGACGATCTCGATCTAGGACCCCCACCAAGAGAGGTCACTCCAGGTCCCGGTCTCCTCAGTGGCGAAGGTCACGATCTGCACAGAGGTGGGGGAAATCTAGAAGTCCCCAGAGGCGTGGCCGATCAAGGTCTCCACAGAGGCCAGGCTGGTCCAGGAGCAGAAATACCCAGAGAAGAGGCAGGTCTAGGTCAGCACGGCGAGGCAGATCACATTCTAGATCTCCAGCCACTAGAGGCAGATCCCGGTCTAGAACACCAGCCAGAAGGGGTAGGTCTCGGTCTCGAACACCTGCCAGGAGGAGATCACGATCCAGAACACCTGCCAGACGTAGGTCTCGGTCTAGAACACCAGCTCGCAGGGGCAGGTCTAGATCGAGAACACCCGCTCGGCGCAGGTCTAGGACACGATCACCAGTTCGAAGGAGGTCTCGAAGTAGATCCCAAGCTAGGAGAAGTGGTAGGTCTAGGTCCAGAACACCAGCCAGGAGAAGCGCCAGGTCAAGGTCCAGAACACCAGCTAGGAGAGGGAGGTCACGGTCTAGAACGCCAGCCAGAAGAAGCGGTCGATCACGGTCTAGAACACCAGCCAGGAGAGGAAGGTCRCGGTCCAGAACACCAGCACGACGACGATCTCGCAGTAGAAGTCTTGTGAGACGTGGAAGATCTCACTCTAGAACACCACAAAGAAGAGGACGATCTGGCTCATCCTCAGAGAGGAAGAACAAATCTAGAACATCTCAGAGGCGAAGCAGATCCAATTCAAGCCCAGAAATGAAAAAGTCTCATGTTTCCTCAAGACGGAGCAGGTCTCTTTCTTCTCCACGATCCAAAGCAAAATCTTTGAGGCGAAGCCTTTCAGGTTCCTCTCCATGTCCTAAACAAAAGTCACAGACACCGACCAGACGAAGTCGTTCTGGTTCTTCACCACCCAAACAGAAGTCGAAAACACCACCAAGACAGAGTCATTCAAATTCTCCTCAGCCTAAAGTAAAATCTGCAACACCACCAAGACCAGGGTCTGTAACAAACATGCAGGCCGATGAATGTGCTGCAACACCACAGAGACARAGCCATTCTGAATCATCACCTGATGGTGAGGTGAAATCAAGGACCCCTTCAAGACAAAGCTGCTCTGGGTCTTCTCCTCGACTGAAATCTAGCACACCTCCAAGACAGAGCCCATCTAGGTCATCATCTCCACAAYCCAAAGTGAAGACAGTAATATCACCAAGACGAAGAAGCCATTCTAGCTCCTCTTCTCCAAGTCCTAGTAGAGTGACATCCAGGACACCTCAGAGGAAAAGCAGATCAGTATCTCCCTGCCCCAAGGCAGACTCTAGATTGTTAAGACATAGCCGTTCTAGATCCTCCTCACCAGATACCAAAATGGAACTGGGAACACCACTGAGACACTCAGGATCTACATCGCCTTATCCAAAAAGCATGCTCCAGACTCCACCAGATCAAAATCTTTCTGGATCAAAGTCACCCTGTCCCCAAAAGTCTAGGGATTCACCACCAACAGGAAGCTCTGGATCTTTTTCTCTCTGTCCAGGTGTAACACCTAGTATATCACCAGGAGAGAGCTGTTTTAGCTCCTCATTTGTACAACAGAAAGGACACACTCAAACTTGGCCAGATACTTCAAGTCCAGAAGTTATGCAGACACACTTGGAATCKCCATCGCTGCAGAGCAAATCTCAAACATCTCCTAAGGGTAGCCTTTCCAGATCTTCATCTCCAGTCACTGAGCTGACAGCCAGATCACCAATAAAACAAGATAAAAGTGAAATATCAACAGATCCAAAGCTGAAGTCAGGAGTGTCTCCTGAGCAGAGTATGACTAAACCTGACTCCAGCCTATATCCTTTAGTAGACTCTAAATCTCTTCTGGTACAGAGCAGATTGGAGCCTTCAGAATCAAAAGAGAGACTAGGCTTAATTCAAGAGGATGTTGCATCTTCTTGTATACCAAGAGACAAATTTAGTCCTACACAGGATAGGCCTGAGTCTTACACAGTACTGAAAGACACACCTAGAGTACTACTGAAAGAAAGAAGTGGAGCTGGGTCACCTCTAGGCACAAGAGACCAAAAATGTTTGTTACCTAATTCAAGTCAAGATGAATTAATGGAAGTAGAAAAATCTGAGCAACCTATAAGCCAAGTTCTACCCAGTTTATCTCCAGAACATAAAGAAATGCCTGCAAGTAACGTTGAGTCATCTCCTGAAATAGAAGAAAGGCCTGCTATATTGTCTACTCTTGACCAAAGCCAGTCACAGCCTTCAAAAGCAGCAGAAATCCCTGCAGTGGCTTCATGTTGGGGTGGGCCACAAGTTTCTCCAGAACATAAAGAACTGTCTCATTCTCCCCCCAGGGAGAATAGTTTTGAGTCCTCTTTAGAGTTTAGAAACTCAGGCCCTGTTTCAGAAGTAAATACTGGATTTTCTCCTGATGTTAAAGAAGAATTGAATGGACCATTCCTTAATCAAACAGAGGTAGATCCATCTCTGGACATGAAAGAACAGTCAACGAGGTCTTCTAGACGCAGCAGTTCTGAGTTATCCCCAGAAGTAGTGGAAAAAGTAGGAATATTTTCAAGTCAGAGTGTATCTTCGCCTGTACTTGAGACTGTACAACAAAGAACACCTTCAAGAGAAAGAAGTAGTTCTGCATCTTCTCCTGAACTGAAAGATGGTTTACCTAGAACTCCATCTAGGAGAAGCCGATCTGGGTCTTCTCCACGACTTAGAGATGGGTCTGGGACTCCTTCTAGGCATAGCCTATCTGGGTCCTCTCCTGGGATCAAAGATACACCTCAAACTCCATCCAGGGGACGAAGTGAATGTGACTCTTCTCCAGAACCAAAAGCATTGCCTCAGACTCCTAGAGCCCGAAGTCATTCTCCATCATCCCCAGAACGCAACAACAAGAGTGTCACCCCTCAGAGAGAAAGAAGTGGGTCAGAATCATCAGTAGAACAGAAAACTGTGGCTAGGACCTCTCCTGGGCAAAGAAGCCGATCTGGGTCTTCCCAAGAGCTTGATGGAAAACCCAGTGCATCCCCACAGGAAAGAAGTGAGTCAGACTCTTCTCCAGATTCTAAACCCAAGACTCGAACTCCTCTCAGACAGAGGAGTCACTCTGGATCATCTCCAGAGGTTGACAACAAATCTCGACACTCTCCCAGGCTCAGTAGATCTGGCTCATCTCCTGAAATGAAAGATAAGCCGAGAGCGCTGCAGAGGGCTCAGAGTGGTACTGATTCTTCTCCTGAACACAAGATACCTGCTCCTCGGGCCCTGCCAAGGCGTAGTAGATCAGGTTCGTCAAGCAAAGAGAGAGGCCCTTCCCCTGAAGGAAGCAGTAGTTCTGAGTCTTCTCCAGAACACGCCCCCAAATCCAGAACTGCTAGAAGAGGTTCCAGATCCTCAATAGAGCCAAAGACTAAGTCTCGCACACCACCTCGTCGCCGGAGTTCTCGATCATCTCCTGAGCTAACCAGGAAGGCTAGAGTCTCTCGTAGAAGCCGGTCTGCCTCCTCATCACCAGAAACCCGCTCCAGAACCCCACCAAGACGCAGAAGAAGTCCTTCAGTATCTTCACCAGAGCCAACTGAAAAGTCAAGGTCTTCACGGAGGAGGCGCTCAGTTTCTTCTCCCCGTACTAAGACAACTTCAAGGAGAGGCCGGTCTCCATCACCAAAGCCTCGTGGACTCCAAAGGTCCCGATCCCGCTCACGTAGAGAGAAAACAAGAACAACCCGACGCCGAGATAGATCTGGATCTTCTCAGTCAACATCACGAAGAAGACAGAGGAGCCGGTCTAGGTCACGGGTTACTCGGAGACGGAGGGGTGGCTCTGGCTACCATTCAAGATCACCTACCAGACAGGAGAGTTCTCGAACCTCCTCTAGACGCAGAAGAGGCCGCTCCCGGACACCCTTGACCAGTCGCAAGCGATCTCGTTCACGCACATCACCAGCTCCTTGGAAGCGCTCTAGATCTCGGGCCTCACCAGCTACTCATCGGCGATCCAGGTCCAGAACACCGCTGATCAGCCGACGCCGGTCCAGATCTCGGACCTCACCTGTGAGTAGGAGACGGTCAAGGTCAGTGAATAGGCGTAGATCTCGATCAAGAGCATCCCCAGTGAGTCGAAGGCGATCCAGGTCCAGAACACCACCAGTAACTCGTCGTCGTTCAAGGTCCAGGACACCAACAACTCGCCGTCGCTCTCGTTCTAGGACTCCTCCAGTGACTCGCAGAAGGTCCAGATCCAGGACTCCACCAGTAACCAGGAGGAGATCTAGAAGCAGGACATCCCCAGTCACCCGGAGAAGATCAAGATCCAGGACATCCCCAGTCACCCGGAGAAGATCAAGGTCTCGAACATCTCCAGTTACCCGTAGGCGGTCCCGTTCCCGTACCTCTCCAGTGACAAGACGCCGCTCCAGGTCTCGAACGCCTCCAGTGATTCGGAGACGCTCTAGGTCTCGGACACCACTGTTGCCACGCAAGCGCTCTCGAAGCCGCTCACCACTTGCTATTCGCCGCCGTTCTAGGTCTCGTACCCCTAGGGCAGCTCGAGGCAAGCGGTCCTTAACAAGATCTCCTCCAGCCATCCGTAGGCGGTCTGCATCTGGAAGTAGTTCTGATCGTTCGCGGTCTGCCACTCCTCCAGCAACAAGGAATCATTCTGGATCTCGGACACCTCCTGTAGCACTCAGTGGCTCTAGAATGAGTTGCTTTAGTCGTCCTAGCATGTCACCAACTCCTCTTGACCGATGTAGATCACCTGGAATGCTTGAACCCCTTGGAAGTGCTAGAACACCCATGTCTGTGTTACAGCAAACTGGTGGCTCCATGATGGATGGTCCAGGTCCTCGGATTCCTGATCACCCAAGATCATCTGTTCCAGAAAACCATGCTCARTCTAGAATTGCACTTGCCTTGACAGCCATCAGTCTTGGCACTGCCCGGCCACCTCCGTCCATGTCTGCTGCTGGCCTAGCTGCAAGAATGTCCCAGGTTCCAGCTCCTGTACCTCTCATGAGCCTTAGAACAGCCCCAGCTGCCAACCTTGCCAGCAGGATTCCAGCAGCTTCTGCAGCAGCTATGAACCTTGCTAGTGCTAGGACATCTGCTATTCCAGCATCTGTGAACCTTGCTGACTCCCGAACACCAGCTGCTGCCGCAGCCATGAACTTAGCCAGCCCTAGAACGGCAGTTGCTCCTTCAGCTGTGAACCTTGCAGATCCTCGAACCCCTGCAGCTTCAGCTGTGAACCTAGCAGGAGCTAGAACACCAGCTGCATTAGCAGCTTTGAGTCTCTCAGGCTCTGGGACACCTCCAACTGCTGCAAATTATCCTTCCAGTTCCAGAACACCCCAGGCTCCAACCCCCCCAAACCTGGTGGGCCCTCGATCTGCTCATGGCACAGCTCCTGTGAATATTGCTGGCTCTAGAACCCCTGCAGCCTTGGCTCCCACAAATCTCTCCAGTTCCAGGATGGCTCCAGCATTGTCTGGTGCAAATCTCACCAGTCCCAGGGTGCCCCTTTCTGCTTATGAGCGTGTCAGTGGCAGAACCTCACCTTTATTGCTTGATCGAGCCAGGTCCAGAACACCACCATCTGCCCCAAGCCAGTCTAGAATGACCTCTGAGCGTGAGCGAGCTCCTTCCCCTGCTTCAAGAATGGTCCAGGCTCCCTCTCAATCTCTTCTCCCTCCTGCACAGGATAGGCCTCGGTCCCCTGTGCCATCTGCTTTTTCAGACCAATCTCGTTCAGTTGCCCAGACCACTCCTGTAGCAGGGTCTCAGTCCCTTTCATCTGGGACTGTAGCAAAGTCCACATCCTCTGCTAGTGACCACAATGGCATGCTTTCTGGCCCTACCCCTGGGGTGTCCCATGCTGAAGGTGGGGAGCCACCAGCCTCTACTGGGGCCCAGCAGCCTTCTGCATTGGCTGCTCTGCAACCAGCTAAGGAACGTCGGAGCTCTTCCTCCTCTTCATCATCATCTAGCTCCTCCTCCTCTTCATCTTCATCATCGTCATCCTCTTCTTCCTCTGGCTCCAGTTCTAGTGACTCAGAGGGCTCCAGCCTTCCTGCTCAACCTGAGGTGGCATTGAAAAGGTGAGGGAATTAAGGGATCTAGGGAGAAGGGACTTACAATGAGGGGGGTTGTCGGGAGGGAGAAATATTGTCAAAAGGACTTGACTGAGAAAGTATGGGGCACCTTGGCCTTCAAGCTGGGAGTAGAAAGAATGTCGGGTGGGGGCTTTGTGGGGAGGAGTGGGACAGGTAAAAGTCTCCAAAGGTTAATTCTCCAGAGGATAATGATAAGTTTTCCATCTCTACAGAGGACAGAACTAGAGGAAATGGACTTAATTTTACAGCAGGAGGGATGGCAGTTAGACCTCAAGAGGAACTCCCTGGGCTGGAAGGATCTTCAGAGGTCATCCCATCCCTCTCCCTGCCTCCAGGCAGGACGGCCCCTCCCCAGCCAACCTGCACTCACAGGGGCCTCCCCAAGCTGCGGCTCTCCAAGGAAGGAGATCACCCAGCTTCAGCTTCCACATCTGAGCCCAGGGGCCTTAATCCTTCATCAGGGACATTCTTGAGGTTTAACCTTGATCCCTTGTGCTTCGGGCCCCAGCCTGTTGCTTGTGTTAGCAGAGGTTTGGTCAGCTCTGTGCCACTGCTCCAGAGAAGTGCTCACTGGCCTGCCTTCCGTGGTTTCCCAGGGCCTTTCTTAGGCACCCCTCCCCCACTGCCGTTCCTCCAGGCCAAGGAAGGTAGGGTTGGGGTTGGGGCATCTTGTCTCCTTGTGACACCTTTCTTCTCTCACAGGGTTCCCAGTCCCACCCCAGTCCCAAAGGAGGCTGTTAGAGAGGGACGTCCTCAGGAACCAACCCCGGCCAAAAGGAAGAGGCGCTCTAGCAGCTCCAGTTCCAGCTCCTCCTCCTCCTCCTCCTCTTCCTCCTCCTCTTCTTCGTCCTCCTCCTCCTCCTCTTCCTCTTCTTCCTCTTCCTCCTCCTCTTCCTCCTCCTCTTCGTCCTCCCCCTCCCCTGCTAAGCCTGGCCCTCAGGCATTACCCAAACCTGCAAGCCCCAAGAAGCCACCCCCTGGCGAGAGGAGGTGAGTGCTTTCTTGCCTTTTGTGGAAGGGGGGTTGGGGTGAGTTCTCCAGGAAAGGGACCCTGGGTGAGGTTCCTGCTGGGGTGCCTCGTGTGGACGTCTGTGTCTGTCTGTACGGGAGGAGTGCTGGACTCCTCCCGTCCTCCCAGAGTGTTGTGTTCTGGTCAAGGGCTGCACTATCCAACTGAGGTGTCCCAGGCCATATCTGGGAAGTCATAGGATTCTTCCTCCCTCTCCCCTCCCCTGACAAGCAGCCCGGTCCCAGAGATTCTAGCTCTAAGTCTCCCCATTGCTGCTGCAGGGCTCTGGTCTGGCCACCGTCATCTTCTCCCGACTCTGTCCACAGCCTCCTCCCTGTCTCCCTGCCTCCACGCCATTCTCTTCCACACGTAGCCAGAGGGATCTTTCTAAAACGCACATCTGGTTACTTCCCTTCACTCCACAAATCCTTCCGGAACGCCCTGTGGCCTGCAGGATAAAGTGCCACCTCTGCGGGAATGGCGTGTGAGGCTCTTCACCAGCTGCCCTTGCCCGCCCTGTGCTCCTCCTGCCCGCCCCCACACATGCCCCGTGCTCCGGCCATACCCAGCGCCTTGCAGTCTTAAGGAGAGCCCCATGCCTTTGGACATGCTGTTCCTTCTGCCTGGGATTTCCTTGTCTGCCTGGTGAACTCGTTCTGCAAGACTGCATTCAAACAGCACCTCCGAGAAGACTGCCCTGCCATTTCCCTGTCCTGCCCCGATCCCCATCCTTGTTCTGGATCCCCAGGCCCACGCATATCCATCCCGCTGGGCTGTTTCCTATGTAGGGGGCGTGTGTGCCTTCATTGTTAACCTTTACTACCAAACAAAATTCTTCCAAGGGCAGGGACTCTTTTATCTTTGCATCCCCCGCTGCACCCTGTGCCCTCTCCACTGGGGCACTCGGTGGATGGTGTGCGGGCGGATGGGTGAGTGCGGACAAAGGTGGGTCTGAGGCTGGCCCTGTGTGGTGTGAGGTTTGGTGGTCAGGACCTGGGTGGGTGGTCCTGAATGCTTGGCTGGTGGGTTTGGGAGGATGTGGTGCTATAGAGGCCTACTCTGCTCCCTAGGTCTCGCAGTCCCCGGAAGCCTATAGACTCCCTCCGGGATTCTCGATCCCTCAGCTACTCACCTGTTGAGCGTCGACAGCCCTCGCCCCAACCCTCACCAAGGGATCAACAGAGGTAGGGCCTATAACAAGTGCTAGCAACCTCATTGTTGGTTGCTCATCTAGCAACCATTAATTTGTATGCAAAAGAAGTTTTTGGTACTGTTCTGGGATCTAATTTCTCTTCTCTTGTAGCAGTGAGCGAGTTTCCTGGAGAGGCCAGCGAGGGGACAGTCATTCTCCTGGCCACAAGAGGAGGAAGGAGACACCTAGTCCCCGGTCTAATCGTCACCGCTCCTCCAGGTGTGTCTCCTTGCAAGTCTGKCTCTTCTGAGAGCTAGTAACCAGTTGGGACAGGGAGATTTGTAGTGACCCAAAAAGCCAAACTTGGTGACAAGTCTTCTCTGTTCCAGGTCTCCATAATCTGGATTCCACACCTCATACTCTGGAAACATGAGTATTCCTCAGTTTTCCCAGAAGAATCATGGGAGGAGTCTTTGTATGCCTTCCCTTGAGCCTTGGCAGCATCTTGAGGGGAGAGCTTCCTCCCCCTCCCCCCCCCTTTTTTTTTGTTCCTGTGAAATGTTGATCTCTGTGAGTTTTTCCTGGTTCATGTGTTTTGGGGGGTTGGAGTGGGAGGGAGTGTGTTTAGGGAGGGAGGGGCACAGCTCAGGACATCTAGGCCTCAGATTGTGATGATCCAGGGAGCTAGAATTCTTGGGTGACTGATGGTTTGACTTGGTGACTTGGTAAGTCTTGAAAGAAGGAGCTGAAGTTGGTTGGCCCTGCTGCATCCCCTGACAAGGTTGTGAGACCCTCTCCCCCCAACTTCGTTTCTTAAGACATTTTGGTTTTTTAAATCTGTACAGCAAAAAAGCAACTTTTCTGTCAAATAAAAATGAAAAATGCAGTAATTGGTCTGTAGCCTTTACTTGTGTC